>JARKHS020027514.1:0-100000 GCA_030143305.2 Amblyomma americanum
CCTAATCAGAGACAAATACACCTCTTCACCATCCTTCCCCATCCACGAGTGGTCCGACTCGTAGCTAAAAAGAGCCTTCCCCGATCTTTGGCTGTAGCCCCGACAAACATGGTCGTCCACAAAGCGCAGGTCCACATCAAGAAACTGCGAACGGTTCTGCTTAGACAATTCTGATGTACAAGACAGGGCTTGACTGCACGCCTTAAACTCCTAAAACATCTTGTGCCAACTTATCTGAGCCTTCCATGTCCAGAAAAATTAGGTAGTGATGAACATAACAAAATGCTACTATGCCACGGTCTTGCAAACAGGGCTGTAATGCCTTATCGACTTTAGACAAAAAAATGTTGCTGAGCAAAGGTACGACCTGCATGCAAATACCGCCCTGCCAACTGACAAATGCGGATTTGCTGTAAAAGAACAGCCCCATGAAGCCAGCAACCAAAATCTCGCAATCGTCTGTAAAAGCATGTTCATTGTTCACCCTGATGCAGTTTTGCACACGCCTCAGAGGTCTATCATGTGACAATGAATAGTACAGGACCTCCATATCGATGCTCACTGCAGAACACCTGCCCAGGTTGCTGTCCACAAGAAACTAGAACTCCACAGAACTCCACTTTTGTGAGTTGGCAGGGCGGTATTTACATGAGAAATCAGGAGTATGCACAGGGTTCCAGGTCATACCGTTCCTCCGCGACATTCTTCTGTCCAGAGTCGATACCGCATCAAAGCCATTTGGAAGACCTCGGCATAGTAGCATTTCGTTATGTTGATAGCTACCTAATTTTCTTGCAGAAGGAGGGCACAGATAAGTTGGCATAAGATGTTTTAGAAATCTTTAGGCATGCTGTCGAAGCCTATCTTTTACGTCTGAATTTCACTAATAACCATTTTCAGTTTCTTGATTTAGACCTGCGCTTTGCAGACGACCACATATGTTGGCGCCACAGCCCAAGATTGGGAAGCCTCTTAGCTATGAGTCGAACTAGTCGAGGCTAGTGAAGGACAGGTTGGCAATCGCATGCATCACGACCGCTTTATGGAAGTCATGCCATCAGGCTTGAGAATGCATTGTCGGAGCAGGTTTCCAAGCCAATGGCACCTGGGTTCCCACATGCCCATCTCGTGCACCTGTCATTGTGTTTTTACTCGCTCAAGGGAACGGAACACCACTCGCATGATGCTGACGTAGTTGAGCAGCACAAAATGGCGGCCTCTATACCTTACTTCCAATGCCATTTCGCACCGTCCCAAGAAAGTTGCACCAAAGTATGATGTTGCTGTTGTCTTGACAGCTAAAAGTGATGTAGGAGCCCTTTGCACCACCGTTCAAACTAGGCTTGATACAACTAAGGGTAACCGTCCGCTATGCACAGTGGCAGATAAAAAATCTTCACCACTTGCAAAAGTAAACGGGTTTTTTGCGTTCTGCTGCCTTGTAGCTGAAACTACTATGAGCTGACAGGCAGATGTCTGAATGTTCACCTGGCTGGGAGCACTTTCACTGTATAGAGAGGAAGGCGAATGCTTACCTGACACTGCACGTTCAATCTCGTGAATGCAATCGGAGGACGACCTTTCTCTCTGCACGCCTGATTTCCGCGGCACATCAGTGGTTTAGGGAAGTGATCAATCTGTCCTGATATAGTTGAGGCTTACTACATCGGTAAAGCTAAGGACATGTGCCTGGCTAAACTGTCAGTGAACCTTCACTGTAAGAAAAAAGTTTCTAAGATGGTTTACTAGTACGCCAGTGCCTTTCAATTGTTTTTTGCCCTCTCACTGCTTTGGGGTTTTGTGCGCGTGAATCTCTTTGCAGGTCTTCTTTTGCTGCTTTCCTTCAATAAAATTTCAGTTATTAGACCAGCCTCGTCTTGTGCTCATCTCTTCTCCTGTGTTGTGTCTTCCGCCTGGTTTTAAGATGTAATACTGAATGCCAGAAGACAGCCATTTTAGAGTCAAGTGCACTTATAATGGCCGCAGCTATAACAAATGTCCATTTATTACAAAAAATAGTGCTTACTTCATTAATTTTTGCATGAAGTAAATTACACTGCATCAAAATAAAAAGGACTAACCCTCATGGCCAAACTGCACTTACAGCAAACAAGGGGACACCATAAACCTGCCCCACACGCAAATGCTTGCACTTCAGGCCAATGCAGAAATCAGATCGGATTACTTCCCAAACTGCATGACACTGCCACGCAAAGAACGTGACAAGCAATTAAAGAGCAACAAAAAAGTCAACTGTAGGTAGCAGCCAATCTCTAGCAGACAAGCTACAAAGTCAGGCCAACATAGACGTGGAAGGAGAAATTTGAAAAAAAAGCCACAAGCACATATTAATTTTTAACGTTTTCTCAGCACACTGAGCCCTTCAAATGGCAAATACTTTCCTAAAAAAAATAACAAGCGGCAAATTTTTTTCGGCAATCAATTTTTTTCATGTACTTCATTGTTCTTGAAGCATGGGCAGGTACAGAGTAGTCTGTTTAGTGCATGCATCCCTAAGCAATGCCGTGCCAAAAACTGCACTTACAGAAAAAGCTTGCCTTACTGAGTGAATACCACTGGCCATCCACTAATTTCCCAGCATGCTGCAGGCCCCTGGCACAAATCACACGCAACTTGGTGGCTTGCACAACTTCCATGAAACTCTTGGTCTTTAGCTGAAAAAAAATGAGGGATCAGCGAGATATCAAATTTTACATGCATTGCTTTGTTTCAATGACTGACTAAGAAAAAAAACAGCGTTTTCTGTGAGCGCAACTATTTTTTCACAATAGCTTTCTACAGTAAACCATGTTTATTGTGACCTCATTACTGACTTGCTGCACGGTCCCAGCACTACTGTGTATAGCTCTATGGTTTCAAATGCTTGTTAGCTCTGAGCCCTTGGGCTTGCACTGGTTAATGCAGAAAACCTCTGAAAGGGCAACCAGAGCTTCGAGCTTTAAGCCATAGGTATTCAGAAGCTCAGTGGTTCTGTAGGACAACTTTGGGCTGGGTGACACAGCAACAAATGCTGCTCCAGTTACTTTCACTCCATTGCAAAAAACTCGCACAGCAGAGACCTGTCGTCCATTTTGCATTGTAGAAACAATCACTGAAATTCAAAGCACACATAGTAAATGCACACCTACCTTCCAACACAGCTTCATGATTACGGGTATAAGTATTGCAACGAAATACCAGTCAGTACATGCAGTTTTCAATTTATCCAAAAAGTATAAGCAACCGACAAACAATAAACATTAAAAGGGAAATAAAATAGCTAGAATTGTTTAAAAAATCTGTCAGAACAAATATCCGACATCCACTACAGTCCAGCAGTTCTTCGGTTTTGTGCACCTTCAAACCACACTTTCTTACAGGCACATTTGCACAGAAATTGTGTTGAACCTGATTTAAGAATCTTTTTTGGGCGAAACAGTAGGAAGAAAGCAGGTTTCACCCAAAAACGAAAGGGCCCTACACACTGCATCACAAGCCCAGATGGTGCACTTGAGTCGCCTCTTATGCTTATGCAAGAAACAAGAACAGAGCTATCTTGACTAAATCGAAAAAAGAGGAAGTGCAATGCGTGCGTAATGCAGAGAAGATATAAGTAATACCACACAAAAACACTGGGAGGATTCCAAGAGTAGGTGAATGCATGAATGGGGGCAAACAGATGGCTAAATGAAATTAGGAAATTTGAGGAAAAAGGGTGGTAGCATGTGGCAGTTACCTACAGTTAACTAAGATGAACAGGAGAACCATTGTTCTGCACTAATTTTAACGGCACATTCACAATACAGACAAAATCAGTAACTCCAGGAATGGACTGCGTATCATGCAACTCAATGTCAATCACTATTGCAAATGGCACCAGCACCGCGTACTGCACATGAGGAAAAGTAGACATATTTTTGCTCTCAACTTTGAGCAGCGGTCAGCTGCGCTTTTAAGAGCAAAGCTCTTAAGTACGGCAACATTGGCACTTTGTTTTACTGACATGAGGGTGCTCGTGAGTGTGCAAGTCTCATGTTTGTTTTGCACCAAATGTGTTAATTGCGAGGTATGTTTAACTAAAGAGGGGCATCTAACAAGGGCGTCAGCCCTCCACTAGTTCAGCTCTTCTTTAATTCCCTTCTTTATCCCTCCCTTATATCACGGTTCAAGTGTCGACCAATATGTGATACGGTTACTCTTACATTTCCTTCAATTTTTCCTTCAACTAATTTTAAATTTTTCAAGGATGCAGCTTTAAGGTAGAGGTACAAACTGTACAGTATAACCATATGCTATGGCAATAAACCAGCAATAAATCTGTGCTGACAGCAGCTTGCCCAGTGCATTGCAAGGATGCTATGCCATACAAGGATTGGTGTCATCGTGCAATTTTACATTACTGACAATTTGGTCCCTGTATCAGAGATACTGGTAAAGCATCACTGTAGAGCACAATGTTTTTATAGAGATAAATGAACATATAGGTCCTTTTCGAGGACACATATGCATACCAGGCAACAGGCGTGCAATGTCAAAGCACGTTTATGTTAACAGCAGCTGCATCAAGAGCTACATCAGCGACTATATTTTGTACAAGTCTACAGTTCCGGTAATTATAAGCTGAGGTACTGCTGTGAAGTGCATGTAGAGTTTGCATGCATTTCTAAACCTAGCTGCAAGCCTATGTTGAAAATATTTGTCTAAATAGGCAGCTAAGATATGCATCACTGAAAAAGAATAACTACCATGAACAGATCGGGAGGGATGACACAGGCGAAGGCAGGAACCACGCATGGCCCAATAGATGCTGGCAGCTGACAACTGCAAATAAATACATCCAGAGCAACAGCTGTCAGTGCCTGTAGCCATGTCATGAATGACAAGAGAGGAAATCTACTGCTTTAAAAACTAAAATTAGACATAATATAAGTAAATAAAAAACCAATGAGCTAGCCCATGACAAAATAAATGAACAGATTTTATGTAATGCACCCATAAACATTCTTTGAGAACAGTCACAATGACTGTTATAACCACACTTAAAGATGAGCTGGCTGAAATACCGCACATCAATTTGAATATAGGATCTGCAGGTTTTCATTAATTCTTATCATTGTTCCTTGCACCAATGTCTAGGAATTAAATTGAAGGTTGCAACCAGTCTGACTTGGTTAAATGAGAAGAGAGAATGGAAAAAAGCATGCCTTCACTAGCAAGAAGCTTGAAATCTCACAGAAAAGCTTAGCATCATAAAAAAATTGGTAGCGCAATTAAAATATCTGCATACAATTAAAAACTGCACAAATTTGTCGACTGGCAATGCAAGTAAGGGCAAGAAAAACAAAAAATACCAAAGAACACTCGTGAGTGCGGTGATGGGAGGTCTGTGGGTAGGATCCCGTTCCTTGGAAGTTTCGAGCTCGGAGAATTGCCGGCAGCACAGCTGATGGCACGCAACCAAGAATAAAAACAAAGTAAAAATAAGTAACAAAAACCATCGACAGTTGCGAACGACTTGAAGGCGGGCCTCACAAGCGAAGGAGATAGCAAAAAGGTAGAAATCCGAAATGAGTCTGCGGTTGCATCCCCGACAGCTCGCAGTGCTCAGAAGGAGAGGAAGCATCGACGCTTAAAGCTCAGGAGACGCAACATTCATCTAACTGACATAACACTGCCTCTAATCCTGTTCCACTGGGGAATCACACACAATTTACAAATGACAAGGCGAGGAATATGCAGCAGCCTTTCGCATGCGATCACTGTCTCAGAATAATTTATTATGACGAATATTAAGGCACAAGCACTAATCCGATAAGTACCAACCCTGAGCAAAATAGTGCGGTGTCTGATCGCAGCTGGCCTAGCGCGAGCGCTCCGCCGCGCGGCACTTCCCGCTCATCGTCTTCTACGCAGTGCAAATCCATGCTTTTGCACTGAGCGTCGAAGCGCTAGCAAGCGAATGAGTAACTCTGTTGTGATATCTGGTGTCATTTTTATTTACCACGGCACGCGAGTACTAAACGCACATAAAGAAAATGAGAACAACACTTGTCATGCAGGATATAGGCCCTGCTTTTTTGGCGCCGCATTATAGCTGCGGCAACCGCATGCAGACTGCCTCCACTCACATCCCTATATAGCCCCATACAAATAGCGCGTGTGAATACAGATCATTAGCAAAGAAACGCAGAGCGGGACTCACCGGTCATGCGATTCATCCAGGCTTAGTAAAACCGCGCAGGAGTCTTCGTTCGCTTTTGCAGATGACAAGACGCCGTAGCACAGTCTTCTTGGCTTACCCGTTGAAACTCGCCAATGTTGACAGGCTGTAATTCTGGCCGTTGGCATCAAAAACACACTCCTGCTCACTTTCCTATTGAATGCGTTCTTCACACGTGTCCGCCGTACAAGCACTCAAGCAATGCCTCAAAGAGGCAAATAATACAAAACTCGACGCGTCGTTTGCGCTGCAATGGCGCCGACGGCTGCGCTTTCGCGTCGTCGGAAAATTGCAACCGACAAAGAAACTTGTTTTTTAAACCATGAATATTTAATTTATCTCAATAACAAAAACGCTCTATTTTTTAGAAATTATTTTTACATTATTTATGAATATTAAGGCGGTTTTAGTTACTTCTTTCTGGAATGTCGTTTGTAGAAGCTGCTATCCTGTGATCCCCTGAAGTGACCCGGATGCCCTAGCAGACGACGGAGCAGGTGAAGGAGCAGACGACGCTGTTGACGGAAAGCAATTTCGTTTGAGACCAGAAAAAATCACAAAGTTGCGACAAAAACAACGAAGAAATGCGCCTTATCTTAAGCTGGCGAATATCGTGGATAAGTTGAACGCAATTGGCTCGATGGAGAGCAGTTGCGATGCATTAATTTGCGCGACACTGGCACGCTCACCGGAGATCGTGAAACTTAACAGCTTAATCTGTGACCAGTACAAGCGGATTGCTTTGATATGAACAGCGTTACGAAACTACGCCGATACTTGCGTCACACTTTAGCTAGTATGCAACAGCAGCTAGCACTCGTCGCATCTGATCGCGTGTAGTTTCAAAATAAAGAGCCCACTTGCGCATGGAAGCAGCCGTGTTTTCGAGTTCGTATCGATACAATAAATACGAGCTGTTTTTGCACATACTGGATTTGAAGTTCTCAGCCTGTGCGTCACGAACGGTGACGATGGCGTCGCGGACGATCTTAACTAAGACTCGCCGCAACGCAGCAGATAACCCAAGCATATGGGCGTTAAAAGTTGTTCACCAGTACTGCAAACGTGGGCATAAAGTATCGCTCAGTCGCAGGTCAGTCGCTCGCTGCTCGATTTTCTAGCCTTCCGAGTGAAAGTCGCAAGCTGTTGAGCCAATCAGTGAGCCAGCCGGAGTGAGCGAGCCGAGCTTTCGGGAACGACGCCGCCCGTGGACGAGCCGAGCAATGAACTACGCGCTACCCCCTGGCCGCCCTAGTCGTCGCTAAGCCTAGCCGGCTTCACATCGATGCAGCAGCTGAGTGCACTTCGAAACTGGCTAGCGCTGAGGTGCTGCTTTCGTCATCGTTTTACTGTGAACCTCGTCTCATAGTAAAACAAAGACATGCTCGGTTTCCGCGACACCTTCAGGAGCGGAGCCAGCTGAGGCCAGGAGAGCCGCGATTGAGCAGCAGCAATTAAAGGCGCTGTGGGAAGACATTTGTTCGTGTTGCTGTTATCGCTTCTACCAACGACTCGATATTGGCCAACGATACTCCATCCGACGGCTTAGTATGGACTTGAACAAACATTACTGTCGCATTTTTCTGAAGCTGGCGGCCCGCATCCAGGCTGGCATGCCGGCCCCGAGAAGGGCGCGCGTACTTTATCATGGCGCTTAACTGTATGGCCGTGGTGCACATCAAAATCCCCAGACATCCTCCTGTTCGCTCAGATTGTCGTAACACACAGTCGCACTGGGACCAGAGCAGTTTAGAGGACCGAGCGCGGGTGCACAGGAGCTAGACTGTGTCAAAGCAGGCGAAACTCTTGAAAGCGCGCGATTGACGTCAGTCCCAAGACTTTATTCTCATTTCGACCGAGAATCAAATCGGTTCAAACTCGCCGGCCGCCGCATTTCACCTTCGGTTGCGTACGCTGTTCTCTATATTTAGCGACATTTTCGTGTCACCGTCAAGAAAGTTTCAGTGAAGCAATGAACGACGTCGTAAAGTATTTTTTTTTTGCTATTTTATGATAAGCAGCACGTCACTGCCGCTAAAAAATTCTCTGCCAACACTGTATCAGTGTTGGACTTAAGTGCGTTAGCTACGAGAGCTTCAAGTGTTTAGATCGGGGTGCTCAGCAAACGTGGAGAAGACAAAATACCAACATCTGAGGGCGTTACGTTTCGGAAACATTCCTTCTAAGATACAAGCAGCGCCATCTGCTTCAAAGATTTTGCACTACTATTGCGATTTACAACCACCTTCGCTATGTCCGGTATGTTTCCTCCTTATATATTAGCTAACGAATTGTACAAACATGTGCATTACAACAAGCCGAATCGTTTGACCGCATCCGGAACCCTCTGCGACAAACGATCAGGCCATATGGCTGTCTGGAAGTCCGCGGAATGCACGGTTTGGGGGCGAAAAGGTCGTCGGTGCGAATCCCACACATATTTTGGGCTTCATCTAAATATATATTTATCCTCAGGAAAATGATAAGTCAAATGACACCACTTCGATCATTCTTCGTCAAACGGGCGGCCCCCAAATTTGATACAAATGATGACCCCGGGGTTCCACTTCGATAGCCGCTATACTGGCATATGTAAAACGGATCGAAGGAATCTGACAACTGAGGCTCTACGCACCCGCTGTTGCTATATGATAGTGTGGTAACTGTCTTAGCCAATTTGACCATCCCTGCAGACAGATGTGTCCTTGAAAAACGTAAGCAGTAAGAGCTAGCTAACGCTCTTAAAACTGAAACGCGGAAAAATGACATCGAGGTTGCTTTGAACATTTATACAGAGAACTGCGTGCATGTACACACATGCTGCTTTTGTGTAGCCGGATGATTATGGCGAGTAATTTTCCCTGATTGACGATAAACGACATTCTTTTCCGCGACGCGCGTATAAGTGTCCGTGGCCTTTTCTGCGCATGTAGTAGTAGCGGTACATTATGTTACATGGCTTGAACATGTCACAGAAGCCAAGAGGACACTTACTTTCAGTAACGCCATTCGACTTGCTCACGCCGATTGGTGTGCAGGCGCTGTCGTGGCTGGCTATAAATGCCGCCACCGCAAGCACGTGCGGATACGCACGCACTGCTGGCTTCGTCGCTTGTGTATTATAGCTTTCCAAGCTTAAATTTCAAAGCCGCATTATACTCTTGAGCATGCACTACTTTCGTTACACTGTGATGTGGGAACAGAAGAGATTTAAGTGGGTGCTCGAGCAGTGCCTCTCCTCTAAGCCAACCCTCGTTCGATGAGAGAGCCAGTTCGCGGGAAGCAAGTTGAAAAATCGATTCGACAATGTGAATGAGCACTTCATTTCGCTCGGTGCCCGCCACCAACAGACCAGAGCACCTCGCATCCTCTTCGCGACTCGCCACAGTGAACGCGCTTTGAAGCATCTTTGGTCAATTTGATAATACCGCTGTCACACGACAGCACGACAGCATTTCTAGAATTCTGCAGTAAAACAATTACCCTCACCAGGAATATGTCGTACGACACATCCCACAATAGGTATCTATCGCGCGGCACAATCCACGGCAGATATCTATCGCGCGGCACAATCCACGACAGGTATCTGTCGCGCGACACATCCCACGACAGGTATCTGTCGCGCGACAGGCCGCACGACAGGTACTTTTGTCGCGTGAGAAGATGCGCGCTAGAAGTCTGTCGCGCGAATGAACCCACGACAGGTAACTTTGCTGAGGCACGCAATCTCTGTCGCACGGCACGACTCCCTCTGTCGCACGACAGTACCCGCGACAGAAACCTGTCGCGCGACAAATGCTGCAACAGGGACCTTCTTCGCACGACAAAATGCAGGAAAGATGTCTGTCGTGCGGCAGAACCTACTACAAACAACTTTGTCGCGCGAAAGAACCCACGACACGAAGCTTGTCGCACGACACAAGGCACGACAAGACAGCTTGTCTTGCGACATAAAATTTTGTCGCGCGACAGATGCGCGACAAAAAATTCTGTCGTGCGTTTTTATCGGGCTTCTAGAGTATTGTGCCAGTAACACCGTCATTTAGGAAACAATTGTTCGCTAGACAGACGGCATACGTTGCCCGCTTTGGCCTCTCATTCGCATGGGCACGGACTTCATCTGTTCACAAAATTAACACTCTACGGCGTCAGTAATTTGTATCCCCTTTCCCTTCTCGTGTCCACTTCCGGACGTGTGTCTTCTGCGCCGGGTCCGCACACTCCTGCGCTAGATAGAAGCCAATGTCTTCCGGCTGATCCGCAAAACTCTCCGCACCTCTTGTTGAGCAAAATTTGGCAATCGTAGGACAGCACCGATGCAGAAGACTGCGGACTGATGCCACGTCACGACAGGTTTTGGGGCGCGGTGCGGCATTGAATGCATGTTGGTAACACTATGGAAAGATGAACACTGCGTGCAGTGAACTTTCACGTACTTCGGGCAACCAACCTGTTTATTGTTCAATACTGGTTAGGAGTTTTTCACTACTACTCCACAAACTACCTAATCTCTTCCAGCCTCCTTACCTTCTGACGCCGCCTGCTGTGCTTTTCTGCACTTCGTATCCAGTCAGTTACCATAAACGACCGTCGGTTATCTTGCAATCAGATTAAAATCCCCTGCCTATGCACATTCTTGATTTCGACTGAGATACCATAAATTCGAGCCAACTCCCTGGCCCACTCTTTTCCTTTTACCTTATGTTACACCGTCCATTTTCTATTCCACACCTCAATGCGCTGGCCTCACTTTAGGCTCAACCCTCTTCGTTAACCTCCAAGCTTCTACATTATAAATGAGCAGCGGCAGGATACCGCTGTTATACAGTTTTTCGTGAGGGACACTGGTAAGATGTCATTCATGATCTCAGTTTCCACCAAATGCACTCCACCCCATTCCTGTTTCTTTATTTCACTTCATGGTGAGGACCTGCCGAGTAGGTGTTTTCCTTTACCACACCTACGTTTTGTTGCCCTTCATTTACTGCCACGCCATTCCGATGCTATTGAACAGTGGTTTCTTCATATTACTTTAGACGCACAGTTTAATGCTTGCTCCTAGGTCCTATTATTCATCATCCGCGTTACCTATTAATGCAATGACATCTATTCACGGATTTGATTAACCTATATCCTGCGCATTTCTCAGTACATACCTCAGAATACAACCTGTTATCAGGCGGTAAAGTTTGCTGGAGATATTTTTGCTCCCTGCCTGATGCATTTATTGATTTGAATTTCATTACTTTGCAGAAGTACGCTTCTTATAGCTCTTAAAGAGGGGGAATATAAGATTCCAAACCCCCTTCCTCCTAAAACTTTGCCAACTCTAGCCTAATAAAGAACATATCCAAACGCAGCCCAAACAGGCTTTTGGTCGCAGACAGCATCGCTCGGCTCGGTACAAGCAAACACATTCAATAAAATGAATTACATCGTTCTGGCTGCGAATTTTCATAGCTGATGCATTAAATCAGCGAAAGGGACATGATCTCTTGGACAGCATTCGCTTCAGTTTTATTAGTGTTGTTCCTTATGAGGCGCAAATGCTTAAAAGCTCATTAAGTACTAATACCAAAAATTAAACGAAACATATATTATACACACCCATTCACACACACTAGTTCTACTAGCGGGCGTTGAATTACAAGTCGAAGGAAACGGACATTCGAATGGAGGTGTCATTGGCCAGGTCCAATGGCGCATTCGGATCATGGCATGGGTCCTTGTGATTCTGCGGGAGGACGGTGGGGCAAAAGTGGCGCACCTCGGGCATCCACTTCTCTGGGATGTTTTCCAGCGAATCGGGCGAGTCAATGCTGAAGCACATTAGGATGACGTCCTTGCCCAGGTACGAACATCGCCGCTGACGATCGCTCGGTGTCATCCTGCCCTTATATGTCTCACAATCCCGGCTCAACCTTTATAAGGTCGATCTCGATGTCGGCGACAATTTGTGCACGGACGGCATACTGCGAAAAATCACTAGACTGATCTTTGCTGAAAACTATAAGGAGGCACCCTTTCCGGAAGGCACCATCCTCACATTTCTGATCCTGATTACAGCCACCAGTGGTCATTAGTACGTTAACAAGGACGAGCCGCACGGAGGCACTCGAGTTTGAGGCTGGTCTTGCGAAGTGACTGGCGCGTTTCGAACAAACCGATGAACCCCTCGCAGGCGTCTGGAGTGAAGCATCATGGTTTGAATACGCTGCTTGCGAGGTGTACTTCGATGCTAGCTTGTGAACCAGTGCACTGATCCCTGGACATTCCAGGAAGCCTTCCAGAAGGGCATCCTGAATAAGAAATGGTCATTTTAGTAGAGGACAGGAATAGAAGCACAGCTTGGCATAATGATTGAAGCGTAACCATTCAAAGGACATTGTTTAGTGCAGCTTACATATTGTACTCCCATGAAATTTTTTTTTCCACTTGAGTAAAAATGGCCCTGTCTAAGGGGTTTCATCATATTTATATTCAAAGGCTGCAAATCTGCAGGTGCACTGGTCCCATCTTTACTCGATTGTTGGCTATTAAACAGGGGCGGAAGATAAGCTTTTATATACCTCATTTTTCTTGGGCTCTTTCAGAGCAGCGAACAACAAAATTTTGCTTGCGCGAAGCATGAAAAAACTACCTGCGTGAACATTTCATTGTCTTTTCAAATGAGGTACAACGCTTTGAGACTGCAAGCATTTCTATTTGTAAGCTATTGTAGGAGAATTCGCGGCAAAAGAGAAAGTCTGCTCCGCGCAGAGGCCACAACAAGATTTAAAATAGAAATCAAGTGCACACTTGTACCTCGCATATGCTGGGTGTTGCAAAGAAAACTTCGTAGTATATTCAAAATAGGGTTTTTGAAGCAAAATTATGGCTTTTTTGCCATGGTATAGCCAGGATTCGCGGAGGCCACAAAAAAAGTGAATCATATCTTAACTAGTGAGATCATTAAATGTTTCACAATAATTCACTTTTTAACTATTAGAGTTAGGCGTCTGGTTGCAAATAGAGATTTGTAGCCAGCCGTTAGTAACCACCATATAAGTTTTTGAAATTTCGAAAACACGATTAGGTTCGCCGCTGTGGCTCGAGAAAATCTGGCTGCATCGTTGGAAAATACATGCGCTTACAAAGCATACAGGAAAAATGTTAACTCCACTGCACGTAACTAGTCGAAAAATCCATATTTTGTTGAGCTACTGCAGCAACGGTAATCGCGTTGTCCAAATTCGCAAAACTGTAATGGCGGTTACTAAAGGCCGGCTACAAATCTATAATTGCAACTAGACGCCTAAATGTATTAGTTGAAGAGGTAATCATTGCAAGTTAGTCAACCATCTTACTAGTTAAGGTGATTCACTGGCTTACTGGCTTCTACGAACACTGGCAATACCGTGCCACAAAAGCCCTATATTTGATTGAAAAATCTTATTTTTTTAAATTACTTAATCTGCCTTGTAACACCCGGTATATTTTGTCCCACAACACGACGAGAGACCGACTGGATACTAAACCGAACCTTGTGTTGTCAGTGGGAGAAAAGATGACAAAGCTTTGAGATACTGTTAGCAGCTGAGCACCATAGCCACTGAGCCACCGAGGCAGCCTTTATAGAGTTAAGTATTTACCAAAAGAAAATTATGACCAAAATAATGAATTTAATTGATGCCTTCATGAAATCCCTGAAATGAAAGTCGTCTAACTTTTGAAGATACTCAAATACTTTTTGTATGCTTAGAACTATGCTCCCCTGAGGCGAACTCACAAAGTGAAGCAGTGTCAGTCCTGCAGGATGTAGAGCATCATTCTCTATTTTGTGTAGTACGTTTGCCTCTTTCGCAATTCCAGCCGACCATTCACATAGCGGATGTCACAGTGGATGTGATTTCGTCATCTAGGTCAAGAAAACACTCGTGTCTCAAACTGTAAAGGTACCTTAGAAATCTCAGTAAGTTGCACTGCACTACCTGTTGTAGCAGTTTCGTCGGGACTGCAACACGATCATGGTTGCTCGAAATCGGTGACCAGCCACACCTGAGCGCTATTGAAATTAAATGTAGCAGCAGTGACGCAGCGGTGGCGTAAAGTCTTTCATTGCGCTGAAATGTGCAGAGAAGCAGGCGTTGAATCAGAATGGTAGCGCAGTCATTGCGCGTCTGCTATGTGGCCGGGCGGACGCGTACGCACAGGGCATGTAGGAACGCACATCGCCACCAGGGCCAGTCTCGAAGGGGGCGCGGGCTCTCCCCTCGAGACCGGCAGTGAGCGTCCGGTTAACGCGGCGAGTTCCTCGAGGCGGCACTGGCGATGTGGCCGCTGCCGGCGCCACCATTCCAGCGCACGGAGCACATAGCTTGCATGTAACTTTTGGACGTCATGTAAATTAAAGAATAAAGCAAATCGATATATTGGTTTCATTAGGACTATTTGTTTCATTCTGGCACCAGCAGCCTAGCACAGCCCTAACTGTTTGCTTCTGAGTCGCATAGTGGTGCGAGTTTAGCACGCACAGATGTCACTGGAGGAGAGCTCAGGGAATTGGAGATGGTCCCCTTATATTCAAAGCCTTTTAAAACGCCCACGCTGCAACCGAAGCTACACTACCGATTCAAGATGGTAACCTGGCGGGCTGTATATTTGCGACAAATGCGGTACATATTTCGCACAAACTGAACCAGTCCAAAACAGACGGGGACTTCATCCGTGCCATTCATTTCACTTGCTTTCTCAGGTCTGACCATGTCTCTCTGCAGCAAGATACGTGAATAAAACAGTGAAATGTAAAAGTGTTGCTGTGACAACTGTAACTGGAAAGCTTAATGTTGCGGACATTTTGCACGAGTCTGATGATATTGATTAGTCTGCTGGAATAGCATAGATTCCTGATAACACTTCTCAAATGTTCTATGCGCCTGTTTTTCTGACATGCCCTCATTATGTTCATTTTTTTGCAGCTCTCTGATAAGATAAAACAGCATCTCTAAAGAATGTTTTGTAGATATATATTTTACTTTCCTTCGCATTTATTTCGGACTCAAGAGCCCAAAGACCTTTTCACTTTGCTGAAACATTGAGGTCGTTAATATCTACACGGCTATAGCAAGCTTAAGAGCTTCAGGGTTTTGATTCAATGGAGGCCTCATAGATGTTTCCAAGCTTATTTCACTAGCTACATACATTAAACAAGTGCTGATTATTGCTCGAATAAGTTTTCACTTTCGTGGAATAACATATTTAACCTGCTTTATATTATTCATTAACGAACCGGTTTGTGCCAGCTATATGACTTCGCCTTGTCTTGTTTACATTCCGACAGCAATTGTCGAGAAAAAAGCCGCCGCGGTGGCCGAGTGGTTATGGTGCTCGGCTGCTGGCCCGAAAGACGCGGGTTCGATCCCGACCGCGGTGGTCGAATTTCGATGAAGGCGAAATTCTAGAGGCCCGTGTATTGTGCGATGTCAGCTCACGTTAAAGAACCCCAGGTGGTCGAAATTTCCGGAGCCCTTCACTACGGCGTCTCTCATAGCCTGAGTCGCTTTGGGACGTTAAACCCCCCTAAACCAAACCAAACTAGTTGTCGAGAAAATTTACCGTTCCTAAAGCCCAGGATGACGTTCCAGTCCATTCAAGGTACTTAGGTCAACTTAAGTAATCGAAAATGCTCGAGTAGCATTGTGAACATTTGAAATGCATGACGCCGGAGGCAAGACATTACACCCTTAAACGCTCTCACATACCTCAAAATCAAGCGCAGAAAAGCAAATAACCTACACTTATGATTTTATCCTTGCATTTAAACGCGCCGGCTTATCAATTTCTAGTGAACTTCAGATTCATCGCAGACCCGCCCCACCCGCCAACCCTACATTTTCTGCGGCCACTACGATTCAGTCAGCGGTAAAAGCCTCACAAGGAATCCACGAGTGTCCGAAACGTACCTCTTTATAGGAGCAATTAGTCTCAAACTCGCAGTACATCAGGCAGAAGTTCGCCGGGGTGCTGCTTTAGTCCATCAGTGCACGCACCGCGGTAGCAGGGTCAGCATCGAGGATCCAGCAGCGCAGCGCGAACAGCTTCTTGTCCCGAGCTGTGCACCGTGAGGGGAGCCCAACGGCCACCATGTAGCGGCGGCGGAGCGAGAGCAGCATGGCGACCCAAGTTTCTCGTGGCCGACGCGCACCGTTGAGCGAAATGGGTGGGGCTTACCCAGTCCTGGTAGCATATTTGTAGCCCCAGTTACGCGTCGTCCGCCTTCAGCTTCAGACCTGCGGATCAGAAGAGCTTTTTTAACGAGCGCTGGAATCAAAGGCGACAGCCGTTGGTGCCACGGACGCGCGTCAGATTGGCCTGGTGTTCAGCTGACTCACATCCTAGGTTTCACCTAATAATCCTTCCTATTGTTGGACTTCTTTTTCTTTAACGGCCACAACCGTAATTGGCATGAGAAATGAAGAGAGATGAAAAACACATGAACACTGCTTCGTTTATTATTCTTGTAATTATTTTAAACGTTTGAGATCTTGTCAGTCGCCGCCTATGTCTTAGGCAAACCCCCTAGGCGGGTACCCACCATTATCCTCTTGAGGAAAACAACAGATCCCTGTGTCCCCGGCAGATCCCCGTGTTAACTGGGCTCAAAAATGTTTTAAACAGTGCCGCGCTCTTCTGTGTTCTTGCTCTATTATTTCAAATCAATCGTACGGCCGTTTGAGAACTTTCAGGTAGTTTTTCTCGTTCACGTGCGCCTAGTTTCAGATTTTGCGTTGCGATCACTTCAATCATTCAATCTGTCATTCCACACCAAACTCCGGAAAGTTCTTTTTCGTGGGCATGCGCCACAACCGAAGAGGAAAACAACGATCACAACAGCGGCCGCAGGAGTGGCTGTTATTCCGTGAGGTTAACAACAACAACAACAGGAGTGGCAGCCGTTCTAGCTAGTCTATTCTGTTTTGTTCTTCACCAGTCCTTCGATATATCATTAAAGGTATGGTTTGGTTTTTGGTTTATGGGGGTTTAACGTCCCAAAGCGACTCAGGCTATGCGAGACGCCGTAGTGAAGGGCTCCGGAAATTTCGGCCACCTGTGGTTCGTTAACGTGCATTGACATCGCTCAGTACACGGGCCTCTAGAATTTCGCCTCCATCGAAATTCGACCGCCGCGGCCGGGATCGAACCCGCGTCTTCCGGGCCAGCAGCCGAGCGCCATAACCACTCAGCCACCGAGGCGGCGATAATAAAGGTACGATGCTGAAGCAGGAGAACGGCATATTTCACCGCCTTGGCTTCAGAGTCAGAGTAGATCAGCTTAGTCACTGCTGTTTAGCGAAGCATGTGCGTGTTGGTTGATCAGTCGACAAATTAGAGAGGCGCTGTGAGCATGAAACCGCAGAAACCGCAACCGGAAACAGTTATGGCTGTGGAGAAATTGGTCACCTGCAAACAGAAGAAAGCTAAAGTTCATCGCCTTTGGAAGCCCCAAATAACCGAGAAGAAGGAAACTGCAAAGTGAACCGCACACGAGACATGAGCAGAGAGTCGGAGCTTCCAATATTATGAGAGGCAAAAACCAGCCTAACTGACGCTCAGTTGAGTGCGGGTGAACAGAATAATGCGCAACGCTGACACAAGTACAACAAGAAGGAATACCACGGGACTACACTTCGTGCACAGAGAGTACCTTAACTCTGTCGATCGTCCAGACTTAGCGGCACACTTTGTTTCACTTATGCCCAGCAGCTGTATATATTGGCTAGTACAGGAGGCTGTAATATGGCAGTTGTGACACAGGTTGGCCGGTGCACAGAAAGACGTGCGTTGAGAATGTAAAAGCCAATAGGTATAGCCAGAGGTGATTGTAGGATTCAGATCTGGGAGATTTTATTAGTAGTTGGCCATTCTTATAGATGGAGAAGTACGGGCCATATTGGGATTTACTGGCGAGGTTTGGTTTCTTTCTAAACATTTAGAAAGTAGTCCGTCATACCACATAAGTCTCCGGTCAAATGGAGTTTCAGTTTGCTGCTGAAAATGTTTTATCTCTCATTTTAACACTGTGACAGTAAGGTTTCTAACCTTCGTCCGTGAGGCAACGAATCAAAACGTTGTTTCCATTGCTGTGGTTGACAATCTTTATCAGCAATAGAACGGTTTTTGAGCTTTAAGCTGTATCTTACAGCTTTTTCTGTGTCTCGGATGTCTTAACATTTCAAGTCAGAAGTAATTTTGATTTTAGTTTATTTATTTGATTTATATAACTTCAACATCGAAATCTTTTTCTTTACCATCAATGGAACCTAGGTACATATGAGGCGCAGTTTTCAGTTTGGTACGTTAAAGCGTTAATTCGATTCAGCAACCATATTTCACTCTTAAACACATTGAACAGTCGTTCAAGACATGTTATCTTGAGTGCAAAATCGACTGGCTTATGATTTTGTTCTACACCGCAACAATACAAATTTAAGTAAGTCAGGAAGCACAGAAGAGCAGGAATAACACTTTGCGACCGGTTTCAATGCAGCAGGTGAACAGAGGCACTGTGGACTGCTACAACAAATCTGAGTTACTGAGACAGGCAAGTTTATCATGACTGCATGCACGTTTCAAGAATTTTCGGTGGCTTTCAGCTGGAAATCCCGGCCAGTCCCCTCTGTTTAGGTACATGCCAAGCTGTAAGGGGCCAAGAACGGCTAGTACAGCTCACGCGGTCGCTTTGCTAACTTATGTTGAGAGGAGGAGCAGCGGTACTTACCGTGAAGGTAACACGAAGAAAATCAAGACTGCAGTTCGGGACTTGCTGAAAAGTGTTGGCTCGCGCTGCAGGGTGCTTCGATTCTGTTCACACCGCTCCTAACACAAGAAGAGCTGCCTAATACGTGATCGTTGAAGTCACTGGAACTCTGCAGGTTGCACATGCATTGGACGGCACGCGCGTAATGTTCAGCTGTGTTCATTCATAAAGGCGTCAAAAGCGCGACAAGGCGGGCACACGGAAGGGCACACGCGAGGGAAAGCACTTTTGCTGTGTTGCTTTCTTTCGAGTGCTCGTCTTTCTCGTGCTTTAATATCTATTATAAATCTTAATCGTATGCGAAGTTTTTTTTTGCCTCCAGACTTCTTTTTTTTGCCTGCACTGTCCAGGGAACGGATGCCATGCTCACCAACAACCTTTGCTTTACGACCCTACCCGCTCCGCCTCTCTAGCCCGGCCGCTTTGCTCATCCCTCTCAGCTGCTCACCGCTGCCCGTGTGAACTGGGAATACGAGTGCAGGGAGCAGAATTCGGCCGTTCAGCGACGTCGCGCACCTTCACTCCACCTCCATCCGCCCCGATGTCGGCCATCCGACTACCGCTTAATCCCACCGGGAAGGACATCATTGTTACCATACGGCCCATTGGCTATTTGGGATGTCGTTTTTGCTGGAGGACGAATGCCAACATAAAAACATAACAACTATTTATTCAGTTGGTGATGGCAGCGAACGGGCATACCAACGCTACGCACGTCTCGGTAGCGGAAGGAAGAAAGCCCTCTTCCCAGCCGGGCAACCTGTTTTTGTAGCCACCATCGGTGACGCAAGCCTCGGGGGACGCAGCGGTGGCGCTGTGTTTTATCGGTAACGCAGTCCAGTCGGCGGCCGTGTTACACTGGGCCGGATGATAACAAGGCGGAGGCTGCGTGGAAATATACGCAGAGTGTGTCGCTACATCAAAACTCCCTCCCGCAGAGTGGAGAGCCCTGAGAGCTTGTAAAAAGCTGTGCAGCTGCATGCCCGACCTTCATAGTGAGTAGTGACAGAAGCAGGTAACTATGTCGGGGGTCGTCCATGGACGCCTGTGGATGCACTGGTATTTCATGGTTCGGCGGAATCGATGTCGCCTGGCTTCAGCCGATCAATAGAGACGCGGACCTCATTCCCATTAACACGCAGGGTGAAGGTTTTGTCGTCGCGATGGAGTACTGGGTAGGGTCCGTTGCAAGACGGCTGGAAAGGCCGTGGAGGGGGTTGTAGCGGAGAAAATTGTGCGTGCACGTCGCCAGATTCTTGAACAAGAAAGGGGCAACATTAAAGTGGTGAGCTGAAGGTAATGGGCGGAGGGCAGCGATGGTGCGTCGGAGCCGGGTGACGAAATCGGTGTAATCTGACGTCGCACTGGTGGATGGCGGTGCAGCAAGAAATTCGCCCGAGAGACGAAGTGGTTCCCCGTAGACGAGCTGTGCGGGTGTAGCGTGAAGGTCCGGCTTGAAGGTGGCGCGAGGACCTACAGCGAGTGCTGGGATGGCTTCGAGCCAGGTTGAGTTTGGGTGGCACATGATGGCTGCTTTCAATTCTCGTCGGAACGCTAGATAATCCTGTTGGCGCAAGAGTGGTAACTGGTGGTCCTGGAGCGCTCGAACCCGATCGTATGCCCGACGACCCTGAAAAAGTTCGATTCAAATTTTCGTCCTTGGTCGGTGGGGACACAGTGAGGGGACTCGAAGCGAGCAATCCGTCCGGCGAAGAAAGCCGAGGAGACGTCTTCCGCATTGATTCCCTCAAGGGGCCACGCCTCAGGCCACCGAGTACACCGATCGATGGCGGTGAGGTAGTAGCGACCAGAGGGCTAGTCTAATGCTCCGAGCGGTGAAGTGACATACCCGGTGACTTTAGCGCGCTGGCATTGAATGAAGGAGAGCGCCCAGGTGTGGCAATCCCGCTGCATGGTGGGCAAGACATGGCGGTCGGCCACAAGGCGTGTTGAGGCGCGTATACCAAAATGGCTGAAATTATGCAGCTGGTTGAAGAGACCGTGGTGTTGGGAAATTGGCACGTAAGGCCTGCTTCGTGCTGTTTACATTTCGTAGTAGATAGTCGTTGTCGATCCAGGTATTGGGACTTGTTGCAGCTGTAGTGAGGACCCGCCCTTACTAAGTTCTTGCGGTTCGACGTCTGTAGACTGGGCATCGGCGAGGACGATAGCAGTTATCAGCGAAGAGCTGAGAGCGGCCACATGTGAAAACGCGTCGGCGGACCACGTTGTCCTTCGCGCTGACGTGTTTGATGTCGGTGGTAAACTGGGCAATGAACGAGAGCTGGTTCTGCTGGACCGGCGGGAGTTTTTCGCGGCTTTAAGAGAAGGCGCTGGACAGAGGTTTATGGTCGCTGTCTTAAGTGCTGTGTTATGCTTCGAGAATGTGGCGAAAGTGTTGAGCTGCTACGTATATCGCCAGAAGGCTGTATTAAACTTGCGAACTCGACGGGGCGGGGGTCGTGGTTTCGTTGGTGGGACTGGGCGCCAAAGAAGAAGACCTCCAAGGGATGCCAGGCGTTGTATACGCGTTGTATAAATGCGGCGCCGACGGCGTATCTAGAGGCGTCCGTGAAGAGCCCAAAAAAGAATGTCTGGCAAAGGATGAGGCAGAAGTGTGGCGGTGCAGAGGGCAGCTTTTTTAAGTCGAGCTTTCTGTTGTGAAATTTCATGGCCGAGGAATTGGACAACTGAAGTGCCGAGCATGCTCTTTGCGAGATTGTCGAGAAGGCCGTGGCCATCGAGGCGTTGGAAAAGTACACAAAGGTGCGTTTGGTGTTCGTCGGCGTTACGGGAAAAGGTAAATAGGATAGGTGAATAGGAAAAGGTCAATAAGATAGACGAAGCAGAAGTCGAGGCTGCGGATGAATTCGTCGATGAAGCGTTTAAAAGTTTTTCCAGCGTTCCTCAGGCCAAAGCTCATGAAGGGAAACTCGACCAAGCCGAAAGGTGTAATGATAGCAGTTTTCGGGACGTCGTCCGGATTGACGGGTATCTGTGTGTAGGCCTTCACTAAGTCTAGCACGGAGAAAACGTGGCAGCCACAAATGCGATAGGCGAAGTCCTGTATGTGTTGAACGGAGTACCTGTCCGGACTGGTGCGGGCGATGAGGGCATGGTAGCCTCCCCAGGGCCTCCAGACTTCGGTCTTCTTCGGGACAAGGTGAGGTGGTGAGGCCCATGGGCCGTCGGAGCGGCAGGTGATTCCCTCACAGAGCACGGCTTCGAACTCTCCTTTGGCAATGCGCATGAGGTTCGTCCGGTGCAAGGCGACGGGCGTGGCAGAAAACCGGGGGAGGGGGGAGCATGGGGTGGTCCGGATGTAGTGCACAGTGGTGTGCTGCACATCATGTGGCAACCCGCTAAGGCTCGTCAAACCGGCAACTATGGCGCGGATGGCGGGGTACGGTGAATGATTTTAACACCGATTACTTTGTTGCTTCGCAGATCGATAGTCGTTCCCTGTCCTGGCGAAGAATGTCCCGCTCTCGCGTCCAAGAGATGGTCGTGGCGGCAGTTCGGAAGGTGGTTGTAGTGCGCCAAAATGTCTGAGTCGATGACTGGCTGGATGGCGCCGGCGAGGACAAAATTTCAATGAAGGCCATGGCGTAGTTTTTAAAACAGACTTGTAGGCAGAGCGAGCGCAAGTCTTGATTTTGGACCGGTTTGCCGCGCTGAGCTCAAAAGACTTTGGAGGACGGGTAACTTGAAGATGGGCTCGTGGGTTGCAGCAAGTGTCGGAACCGCTGCTTTGTAATTTGGCCGGTGACGAAGATACGATGGCCTTCAGACTTGCAGCTCGCATCCGTGTCTGCGAGCTGGATTTGGCGTTTACCTTATGTCCAGCAGAGCAGGGTGGTCGACACTGTCGTGCTCTGTCCTCGAAGTGTCGATGGTAAAAGCAGCGGTCGTCGTCACCAGGCTACTGCGACGGGGTTGTGTCACTGGTTTGTGGGTGGCGCGTCGGCAAGTTTTGATCCAAGAGTCGTTGAATGGAGCTGAGCGGTCGATTCGATAGAGCGCGCAAGTTCTGTGGTGTTCAGCGGTGCGGCGACAGCCTTGATGGTGGGAAACTGCGGCAAACAGACCTTGATGATGCTATCCAGGCAAGGTGGTGGACAGGTAGCGCAAATTGAGCCTGCAGAATTGCCTGGACATGCGGTGGGAGTCGTTAAAACCAAAGTGCTCGCAGTAAGGAATCCTGGACTTCCATGCTACCCGCGAAAGCACGCGTGTGGCAGAGGAGCTGCGAAGGCTTGCCTCGTCAAGTTCTGCTCACTGTAGCTTTCGCACCTTCTGGTCTTCCGAGAGCGACAGTTCAGTCCTGAGGTGTTCGTGATGGTTGGCCGTTGGTGGGTTGGAAAGAATAACCCAGACCTCGCTTGCGTAGCGAGCATTGATTTGGGCGCCGACATAATCGTAGCGGGTCCGGCCTTGCGTGATGTGCGCGAGGGAGAACAGAGCATCGAATTGGGCGAACCATACCTAGGGCGAGTCGGCCCAAAACTTCGGAATTTCCATGCAGGTTGCTGCTGCACGGAAGCGTAGAGTTGGCCGTGCCGTACATCCTGAAGCTGTTGCTCCTGCTTGTTCATGGCGATGCGTTATTCTCTGTTGTCCGGATCACCAGATGTGAGATGTCGTATCTGCTGAAGGTGGTGGTGGTAGTGGTTTTATTAAAAATAATAGTAAAAAGAAAGAAAAGATTTTTGTCAGCCCCGGCATCTGCCATCGATACTGAAGCATCTGAACTGGGGCAGCGGAAATAATGGATAGCAGTCAGAATGAAGAAATGAAATGAAAGAGGTGAGGGGAGAGGAAGAGAGGAGAGGGGGAGAATTAATATGTACAAAGTATTTACACAATAAGAAATGTGTCCAGGTTGTGCGCGTGATTAGTATCTGCTGAAGGACGAATTCCAAAATAAAATTTTTACCATTGGTTATTCAGTTAGCAACGGCAGCGAACAAGCATACCATTGCTACGCACGTCTTGGTAGCGAAAGGAAAAAAGCCCTATTCCCACCCGGGCAGCCTGTTTTGTTTAGCCACCGCCGGTGACGTATGCATCGGGTAACGCAGCGGTGGCGCTATGTTTCATTGGTAACGCAGTCCAGCGTAAGGCACTGTTACGTTGACCCGGATGATAAGAAGGCGGAGGCTGCCCGGAATTATGCGCAGTGTGTGTCGCCGCAGCTATAAAATCCCTCAATGCAGCAAAAGTAAGGAAAAGCTTTGAACTTGAAAGCTTCCCTCGACTCCTAGCGCACCACTGGATAACCTAGCCTCCCACAGCCTAGGCTGCATGGTCACGTGTTAGCACTCGCTTGTAGGCTCCGCAGCAGACGCCGACGCCATTGTCGTGGTAGAAATTGCGCTTCGTTTTCGTTTTGTGCGAGAGAGTTTCGGTGAGAAGTATTTCTTGAGCTTTGGTTAGGTATACTCGTTGCGGCGGCGCCCACCTTCTGTTTAGCTTACGGGTGCTACAACCGAAGTGGCAGCGAGAAAACGTTTTTCGTCATTCCGCCCAGAAAAATTAGCACTGCTTAGCTCGGCTATGTTAATATATGCGTAGCGTGAGCTACTCTGAGCCGCTGAGCGTCAATCATCGCTGAGCAGCAATTTCGCTCTCCTCCATGGCTACACCTAACTGGAAAACGCTCCGCTATATGTATACCCCCGCTGATTCCTCTGCGCATGCGCACAAAATGAGAGGCGCTATGAAGCGTGTCCGGCGCAGCGTCAGGCTTGGCTACTGCGCAACGGAGGCGCACAGCTGGGCACGCGCCGGAGCCAGTGCGTCTGCCGCGGCTATGAACTCACGCCTCTGGGATGCGCAGAGCGGCGAGGCGCGCGCGGCGGCGGCGGCTCCAGAGCGCCAGCTGTATGCCGTGAGAATTCACTGCTTCTCGGTCATGCGTCGCACGGCTCTCCAGGAGCCACGCTAAACTGCTCAACCTTGGCCAGTGTAGCTCACGCTACAAAAGCAATGCAGCTCGCCGAAAGGTTTGGCTTTGTGAGATTGGCTAGACAAACATTGATAATGTGCTGGAATCGTGTCTTTCCGATTTAAGTGACCGTTCATCATTTGTCGCGCTTTTTCCGGAGGATTTGGTGCGAAGCGCAACAGTCATAATTCCGTTTGGAATGGCTGTAGATGGATTTGTTCGCTCGCGGGTTACGAGAGCCGTGCTTCTCACTGTCTTAACCCCGCCAGTCACGCTGCTGGCTCTGCTAGGCTCTGCAGGTTTTGATATCATGGGCATTACGTGGAGTATTGGTTTGGTTGTAATCGGGCTCGTTCGCGGGCTCGACTAAAAACTTGCGATTAATGTTGTTTGAGCTTCGCCGTTTACGATGCTTGCTGTGCAGGTCTAGATTTCATGCTGCGCGCATCGGTGGGCGTATTCGTTTTGTTGCAGTTAGACTCCTTTGCTAACGAACTAGAGACTAATGACGCGGATCTCGCTGGTTGAGCGACGCTGTTCATGCCTCTTGCGGTGCAGGTCTTGCTTTCATGTTGCGGGCATTGCTGACCATATATATTCTGATAGGGTACATACCAAAATCGGTGGTTACTGTGCCTAGGCACAGTAACGGCAGCTATCGCTTGAATACTCCATATCTTCGTTGATAATCCTGCAGAATACAAGCGAAGACCTCCGTTAACTTAGTCACATACATTTTCTCGTTGTGTTCTCAATTTTTGCATCAAACAACTTCCTAAACGAACATCGTTTTGCTTCAAAAAGGGCTCAGAAATTCGAGTTTTGGTTTTTCAACGCTTGATTTTTTATTCTGCTTCGACCGAAATAGATCAATTAACCGCGGCAGTGATGGCTGCTGCGTGTTATGCATGGAAGTTTCACGAGGTAAGACAATGCTTCTTATCAGCCATTATTGCATATGATGAAACAAAGATGACAATAACCTAAACAAATGACATTTTATTAGGTCATGCAGAGCTGTAGCTGCGAGCGAAGCAGCAGTTAAAATCTTTTTTTGATTGCTACTGGTAAACCTAGACAGTTAAGCATACATAAAAAATATTCTGAAACAACTGTGTTACAGTGTGCAAGTAGGGCAGTGTATTCACGTATTTAAAAACAATAAGACACTACAGTCTCTCGGATCCTCTAACTTTATCATGTGCGGTTTCCGAGGTATAGTAACTCCGAGACAACCGCTAGGCTTTCCTGCCCTAAAAAAATTAAGATGAGCAGGCACCTAGGCACAGCCGAGTGCATGAGCAAACGCGCCTTTTGAGAGAATATATTATGAAGGCATTACACCGCCTTTGTTTAAATAATGACTAGGCCGCAAATCTAGTCTGATGTCAGTACACTCCCTCTTGGCGGAGTTAAGTTTTGAATTAATTGGGCAAAATTCGTTGGTCCAAAACCAACACTCCGAGGATGTTCACTGCTGTGCCGCGAGCTCATTCGCGCATTCGACTTCCACCGTGTGCATCCCGACCAAAGCGATCGCAGTGCAAAAATTTCCCATAAAGCAGTGCAGCATGGGTCGAGGCAATTATTTGGGTAACTATAATTCCTGAATCGTCCGTGCAATGATCTCATCGCAGCTGAATCAGAGAGAAAAAGCTGCAAACAATTTATTCGGTCGCGCGATCCACTAAGCGCCAAAGCGCGAGCATTGGGATACAACTCTTAAGATGGGCAGCGAGCTCGGCCGCGCGCACCAACTCCACCGCGTGCACTGCAGTCAAAGCGATCGCATTTAGAAAAAAAATTCAGTAAAGCAGTGAAGCGTTACTCGGAGCAGTTGTTGAGTACATAGTTTTTTAAATCTCCTATGCCATGATCTCATTTCGCCCGCAGCCAAGGCAGAAAACGCACGCGTTGTCAACTTCGCACGAAAGGGCTAGCATTGGGAGCGTCTGCTAGCTTCCGCTTGCCTAGGTGCCGCCACGTAGGCGCCCGGGAGGAGCCGAGAGAAGGCGCGCCAGCATAAGAGGAGGACGGAGGTGATGTCGTTAATTTTAGTTAATCGAGGGGCTTTAATTGGCTAGAACTGGGGATCCCACTAGAGGCGCCCCGTTGAACACGCCCGGTGAGCCTGCAAGCGCCAAAAATAGGTCGCTGAAGCCGCGCTTCTAATAAATATGAACATTGGAAATGATCAGTGAACTGTGATGGGATGGACGAGTGGTGAGATGCTATAACCTTTGAAAACGCTGCGTGTTGTTTTTGATCTTCCACTGACACAAGATGGTCCTGGGAATCGTTGTTAGATGCCGTATGTGGATCAGCCGGGTGTCAAATGTTATATACGTCGAGAGTGCGTAGTCCTGGGCAATTGCAATGGTACCAGCTGTTGAAGCGCTGCGAGGGAGACCTAGGCTTGTGCGAAGTGTCTGACCTTGTATAGTTTGGAGGGCACGCAAATTTGTCTTGCATATGCTTTACAGCACTGCTTTACAATACCGCAAGAATTTCGAAATTCTTGTCTTCAGTCAGTGTCTTAGATCCTCGATTCCATTCGCCCCAAGATGGCGGAATAGGATTGCGCCGCTAACATGCAACCCTAGAAGAGATTATGAGGCTCAATGCAAGGCGCGAGCTCGACACACGTGTCGAGACAGAAGCGACGACATTCAAACACAGAGCCTCGGGCCAGTCTTCTCTTGCGGCAGCCATCGCTATCGCTGACACCACTAGAAGAAATTACGACGTGCAAACCGGTTGCTACAACGCTGCTTCTGCAGACACGGAAATTGACTTTCAAGCAATCCTCTTAGGAGTCTACGGTTAGAAACTGCTCGCAAGGAAGGACCCAGATTGAGTACAGGTCAGGACAGTAACAGTGTAAATAGGAGCCACTGATTTATCTGAAAAGCACTCTCAGGACTGGCAGGACAGAGCATGACATAAAAGTCGTGTGTCGAGCCCACCGCCGGTATTTTGATGCCAACAAGGACGTTGACTGGGTGAAAGCGCATGCGGGCAGTATCGGACACAAGGCTGCCTATGCCTTGGCGAACGAGGCTAAAAATTCGCTGGCTGGCGTCCTTTCCTCCGGATATGCGTGCCACCCGCGCCAAGACCCTCGTGGCCTTCCCGAAGCAATAAATGACCTTCACCTGTTACCTGCAGGACAACCCCAAGTACTCATGTCCACAGTTGGGAAACGAGACTTGGAGATGATTAAAAATTTGGGGGGTTTGAAGTTATTAGAAGCAGGAAGGCGATTCATTACAGTAATCAATGAGTTAATGCGCAATAGATAACTGAATGCGGAGAAAATGACTTTAGAGGCAAATAGATAGAAGGTTGCGTTAAGAATAAAGCATTGGCGCGTTATTGAAAATGCAAGAAGAATAATGAAAGCTTTTAGGACGTTAGCCTATTATAACCTAGAAGACATTTTTGCATGCCGGAGAAAGCATTACTGTTGCATCATCGAAGTATAGATGATGTAAACTTAAGAAGGAAGACAGAAGACAAACCCCAGCGGAATTGTAGGAGCGAGAGATATAGACGCCACGTATACTTTGAGCAGAAAAGCGGCGGAAGAACAGTAGGAATGGATCCATAGTTTCAGGATCAGTATAGAACGGGCGCAAAGCGAAGGCCATTAGGCTAAATTTATGCTTATAGCTCCGAATTTCACGGTTTTTTCTTAAGCTTGTAGTGATCTTCATTGTTCTCTCGAAGATCTTTGGGACGCTTCGCAATTCCCACTCCTTGACAAATACAAATACTTATAGTCCCAAAAAACAGTACCCTTGCCGCTTTGAAAGAGGCGGTTTCGCACAATTTTGTTTTCAAACAGCAGAGAACATTTGTTTGAAACAGCACACAACATATGTTTCAAAATGCGCAAAACAACCTCCGTGGTGTTGGGTCTAAGTAAATAAAAATCCTTCCATTACAATCTTAAAAAATACACCTGTACACCCCATAGTAGAGACACAAAGGGTTTCGTTTCACTGCTATTTTATGCGCCAGTGTAGCGATGATTTAGAAACGACCATTCAAAAGCCAGGCGGTACACACTGCCCGCTCTGGCCTCACGTTCAATCTGTCACGGACTTCATCTGTTTACAAATTAAACACGTTACGGCGTCTGTTATGTGTATCCCATTTTCTCCTCTCGCGTCCTCTTGAGGAATTCGGTCCTCTGCGTCGGGACCGCCACCACCTACGCTAGATAGCAGCCAGTGTCTTCTGGCAGAATCCGCAAAAGTCCTCCGCACCTCTTGGTGAGCCAGTATTCGCATTCGTATGGAGTACCTCCCCTGAAGACTGGTAAACTGATATCACTTCGCGACTTCTTTTGTGGAACGCTTGAATGAATAATTTTAACACTATGGAAAAATGAAAATTACGTGCAGTGAGCTTTGATGCACATCCGGAAATAAACTTGTTTATTTGTCACTACTGCTGTTCTTCACTACTGTTTGTTTTTCACTACTGACATGACACTAATAACAATAAGCCAAACTTTGCCCAGGACACTGCAAAGGTCTCTCTCAAATATCTAATTAACCATGTCCTGTGGCTTCCGCTGACTATCTCCACAAACTACCTAATCTCTTCCACCCTCCTAAACTTCTTGCGCCGCCTGCTGTGCTTTCCTGCACTTAGAATCCAGCCCGTTACCATAAACGACAATCGGATATATTGCATTGAGATTGCATTGAGGCGTCCACTTCTCAGGCATGTTCTCCAGCGAATCGGGCGAGTAAATGCTGAAGCACATTAGGATGACGTCCGTGTCCGGGTAGGGACGTCACCGCTTCCGATCGCTCGCTGTCCTTCTGCCCTGTGTCGCACTGGCTCAGCTCAGCCTGTTTACCGTCTGCCTCCATATCTGCGACAATGTGTGCACGGACGGTATGCTGGAAAAAATAAGGAAACTGATCTTTACTGAAAATAATCAGGAGACACCCTTTCTTGGAGGCGCCGTACTCACTGTTCTGTTGCGGATTGCCGCCACCAGTGGTCGTTATTACATGAAGAAGGACGAGCTGCGTGCAGGCACTCGAGTTTGAGGCTGACATTGCGAAGCGACTGACATGTTTAGAGCAAGCCGATGATACCCTCGCTCCCTCGCAGGCGTCTGGAGTGAAGCATCACGGATTGAATACGCTGCTTGCGAGGTGTACTTCGCTGCTACCTTGTGAACCAGCGCACTGATCCCTCGACATTCCACGAAGCCTTCCAGGAGGGCATCCAGAACCAGCAATGGTCATTTAAGTAGAGGAAAGGAATAAAAGCACATCTTGTCATAATCTTTGAAGCGTAACTATTCAAAGGACATTGTTTAGACCAGTGGACATGTTGCACGCCCATTGGGATTTCTTTCCACATGAGTAAAAAAATGGCCTTATTTAAGAGGTTTCAGCATTATTATAATCTAAGGCTGGAAATATGCACGTGCTTTCTCCAATCTTTCCTGGATTCTTGGCTATGAAACGGGGGTGGGAGATCAGCTTTTATATACCTTGCTTTTATATGCAGCACCGATGGCGTAGAGGTAGAACATCCGCCTCGCGTGCAAGAGGACCGGGGTTCAAATCCTGGTGCCGCGCAATTCTCCACCGGGTTTAAAAAAAAAATCCGCGTGTCGATGGAATTGCATAACCAGGCCTGGAGTGCGGCCTGATCTCGGTGACCAGAACCGGCAACGCACTCTCTCACCAGAGCAGGACTTGGCCACCCTGGTGTAGTACTTGGCCACAACCTTCTATGATCAAACCAATTAACCCTCGGCCCTCAGTCCCCAGCGGCTGCAGATCAACTGACCACGGCGGCGGTCAGACCTGTGACGCAGCGGAGGGTGCTAAGAATCTCTGGCTCCGGACAGGCCGCCATTGGAATCTGAACCTGGCAACGTTTAAAGCTAGAACTTTAGCTAGTGAGGCTAGCCTAGCAGTGCGGTTTGAGGAACTAGCGGGAATTAAATGGGATGTGATAGGGCTTAGCGAAATTAGGAGGACAGGTGAGGCGTATACAATACTAAAGGACGGACACATACTGTGGTATCTCGGGCTAGAGGATAGACGAGAACTAGGTGTGGGATTCCTCATTAATAAGGATATAGCTGGCAACGTAGAGGAGCTCTACAGTATTAACGAGAGGGTAGCAGCTATAGCAATTAGGCTGAATAGGAGGTACAAGCTGAAAGTGGTGCAGGCCTACGCACCCACATCCAGCCATGATGACCAGACCGTTGAAAGTTTCCATGAGGACGTAGAATCGGCAATGAATAAAGTAAAATCGCAGTACACTGTACTGATGGACGACTTCAATGCGAAGGAGGGCAAGAAGCAGGCTGACGACCAGGCGGTAGGTGACTATGGGATAGGCTATAGAAATAGCAGGGGAGAGTTATAAGTCGAATTCGCGGATAGAAATAATTTACGGATCATGAACACCTTCTTCCGCAAACGAGAAAACAGGAAGTGGACCTGGAAGAGCCCCAATGGTGAGATTAAAAATGAAATCGACTTCATACTATGCGCTAAACCTGGCATCATTCAGGATGTGGCCGTCCTCGGAAAGGTGCGGTGTAGCGACCACAGAATGGTAAGGTCTAGAATTAGCTTAGACTTGAAGAGGGAACAGAAGAAGCTAGTGAAGAAGAAGACCATTAACGAGTTACCCGTAAGAGGGAAAGCACAGGAGTTTAGGATAGCGCTGCAAAACAGATATTCGGCTTTAACTGAGGAAGATGATCTTGATGTTCATTCAATGCACAATAATCTGACATCAATAATTACGGAGTGCGCAGTAGATGTAGGCGGTTGGACAGTTCGAAAGAATACCGGGAAGCTATCTCAGGTGACGAAAGATCTGATTAAGAAGCGCCAAAACATGAGGGCATCTAACCCTACCGATAGAATAGAACTAACGGAGCTATCAAAGTTAATAAATAAGCGCAAGGTAGCCGACATAAGGAAGTTTAATATGGAGAGAATCGAGCATGCTATAAAGAACGGAGGTAGCCTAAAAACAGTGAAGAGGAAACTAGGCATAGGTAAAAACCAGATGTATGCATTAAGAGACAAGCAGGGCAATGTCATTAGCAATATGGATAAGATAGTTAACGTAGCCGAAGAGTTCTACACAGACCTGTACAGTAGCCAATTTAATCAGAGCGTTAATGAGAAAGACAGCAGTGCACTGCAATGCGTCATCCCGCCAGTAACGAAAGATGAAGTAAAGAAAGCCTTAGAAGCAATGAAAAGGGGAAAAGCAGCTGGGGAGGTTCACGTAACCGCAGATCTGTTGAAGGATGGAGGGGACATAGTGCTAGAAAAACTAGCCACCCTGTATACGCAATGCCTTATGACCTCGACTGTGCCAGAAGCTTGGAAGAATGCAAACATTATCTTAATTCTTAAGAAGGGAGACGCCAACGACTTGAAAAAATTACAGGCCGATCAGCTTACTATCCGTTGCCTACAAAGTATTTACTAAGGTAATCGCTAATAGAGTCAGGGCAACGTTAGACTTTAATCAACCAAATGATCAGGCAGGCTTTCGTAAAGGATATTCCACAATAGATCATATTCACACTATCAATCAGGTGATAGAGAAATGCGCAGAATATAACCAACCTCTATATATAGCTTTCATTGATTACGAGAAAGCATTCGACTCAGTGGAAACCTCAGCAGTCATACAGGCATTGCGTAATCAGGGGGTAGAAGAGCCTTATGTCAAAATACTGGAAGATATATATAGCAACTGCACAGCTACTATAGTCCTCCATGAAGTCAGCAATAAAATTCCAATAAGGAAGGGCGTCAGGCAAGGAGACACGATCTCGCCAATGCTGTTCACCGCATGTTTACAGGAGGTATTTCGAGGCCTGAATTGGGAACAGTTGGGAATAAGAATAAATGGAGAATACCTAAATAATCTGCGATTTGCTGATGACATTGCCTTGCTGAGTCACTCAGGAGGTGAACTGCAAATCATGATCAATGAGTTAGACAGGCAGAGCAGATCGATGGGTCTAAAAATTAACATGCAGAAAACCAAGGTAATGTTCAACAGCCTAGCAAGGGAACAACAGTTCACAATTGGCAGCGAGAGCCTTGAAATTGTGACGGAATACGTCTACTTAGGGCAGGTAGTGACAGCTGATCCGGATCATGAGAGGGAGATAACTAGAAGGATAAGAATGGGGTGGAGCGCATATGGCAAATTCTCGTGGATCATGAGTGGCAGTTTACCAATTTCCCTCAAGAGGAAAGTGTACAACAGCATAATCTTACCGGTACTCACCTACGGGGCAGAAACGTGGAGGCTAACGAAAAGAGTTCAGCTTAAGTTAAGGACAACGCAGCGAGCCATGGAAAGGAAAATGATAGGTGTAACGTTAAGAGATCGGAAGCGGGCAGAGTGGGTGAGGGAACAAACGCGTGTTAATGACATCCTAGTCGAAATCAATAAGAAGAAAGGGGCTTGGGCAGGGCATGTAATGCGAAGGCAAGATATCCGCTGGTCCTTAAGGGTAACGGAGTGGATTCCAAGAGAAAGTAAGCGAAGCAGGGGGCGGCATAAGGTTAGGTGGGCGGTTGAGATTAAGAAGTTTGCAGGCAAATGGTGGATGCAGCTGGCAAAGGATAGGGTTAATTGGAGAGACATGGGAGAGGCCTTTGCCCTGCAGTGGGTGAAGTAAGGCTGATGATGATGATGATGACCTCATTACAATCTGGCTCTTTCAGCACCGCGTACTACCAAGTTTTGCTTGCGCAAAGCATGGAAAAAAAACATGCGTGAACATCTTATTATTCTTTCAAATGAGGGACCACGACATGAGACAGCAAGGAGTTCTATTTCTCAGCTATTGTAGGAAATTTCTGGGCAAAAGAGAAGCTGTTCTCGGCACAGAGGCCATAAAAAGATCAAAAAGAGAAATCAAGTTCATGCTCGTACCGCGCATATACCGTGTTTTAAAAGAAATATTTTAAGATATATTAAAAAAAGGATTTTTGAGGAAACATATGGATTATGTGGCATAGTAGTGAAAGGATTCGCGCACACCAGAAAAGCGGTTAATCAATATAACTGCTAAGATGGATTACTATTTATCAATAATTATCTTTGAAATAAGATTTCGGCGTGTAGTTGCATTTAGAGTATTGTGGCCGGCCGTTAGTAAACGCCATTACCCTTTTTTTGGAATTTCGAAAACGCGATTACCTTCGCTGCTATGGCTCTACAAAATCTGGCGGCATCGTATGAAAATACATGCATGTTTAAAAGGATCCAGGCACAGAAAACGTTCTAGGGCACGTGACTAGTCGAAAAAGGCAAATTTTTTCGAGGGACAGTGGCGAGGTTAACCGCATTTCCGAAATACCAAAACCTTGTATGGCAGTTATTAACGGCCGGGTACAAATATAAAATTGGAACTAGACGCCTAACTCTAATAGTTGAAAATTCATCATTGGAAATTAGTTAACAATTTCACTAGTTAAGATGATCTGCCGGTTTACTGGCGTCCTCCAATCCTGGCAATACCACGCAGGAAAAGCGTTATTTTTTACTCAAGAATAATACTGCAAAATTACATGTCTTGCTTGTAACACCCGGTAAAATTTCTCACACAACCCAACGATCGAGGAACCGACTCGATACTAAAGTGAACGCTGTGTTTTCAGTGCATGAAAAGATAACAAAGCTTTGAGATATTGCTAGCCATGACATGAAATGCAAGATACTGCGCTGTTGGTGTCGTATGTTCGACAACAGTTTGATCGCAGCTGTTAAGCGTCCGTTGCTGTGGTTGTGCGGCACCGGCGTTGTAACCAGCTGTGCCAACAACCTGCAAAGCGGTTAATGCAAGCACAGCGATAGCGACGAGAACGCCAGGAAAAACAGCAAAAAAAGAAGTTGCAACTATTCACCCAAGACAACGCGAGGAGGAAATGAAGGGTGAGGGTAGGGCGACAGCGGTGGGTCAAGGAACGCTCGGTTTCCGATGGCTGCCGCGAAAATCGCCGGCCGACGCCGCCGTTATGCGCTGCAATTGACGTGTGCGCCGCCTTCATATGGTGGAAATGCGCCGCCTTTTGTGCTAACATTTTATGCCGCGTATCGCCGTCATCCGGTGACTTTTTTCATGCGGCAGGCGTTACACAAGGGAAACAATGAGTTGTCTGAAGGAACTGCTACACTACGTTAATTAACAATGCTCTGACAATTCATCGGTACATTTGCTGCCTAGGCTGCACTTGCGCGCCTGTTTACAGCCACTGTCGAGTTAAGAATAAATTTTTAACAACGCGACCAGGGAAAAAATCCAGTGTAGGGCAGAAGTGGAGGACAGAAATGAAAATCCAGTAATTGAAATACCCCGCCATTTGAATGACTTTTAATGTCGAAAAATAAATAAAAAGAAGATAATGATTCCTGGCACTCATGCGCCACATTTTTATAACTTGTTTTATACTCTGAAATTTTGTTTAGTTCCTTGCGTCTTGAGACTCAGCACATAACAGGGGTTATTTCTCTTGCAGCGTCTTAATTTCAGCTCCCTTGTTCTCTGCTTTTTATGTCGTGTCTTTTTCCGCGTAGTTTCGTCAGTCACAGGTATTCCCTTTCCTCTGCATCAAAAAAGAAGAAAATATTTTTAAATTTCGTTCTGCACATCATATTTTTAATGCGTCCAAATGAGATCAAATTCTTCCTTATGTATGGGAGGCATTTTCCACTCACAGAAGACGGGGGTATATAAAAGTGCGACAATTGACCCCAGCGCGTTGTTAATCATGGTCAAACACGAAGTTTATACGGGTAGGAACGAAGACGCCCCGTGTGGTGCAGACGATTCAGATGCACAAGCGGACTCTGAGTGCCATGAGTCGTACTTGAGGACCGACGACTGCGACAGCTCCACCGAAAGTGAAGCAGATGAAACTGTCGCTGATGATGGGCGCGCGAGAGGGGATTGCTCGGATGAAGACAGTCAGCTGGTAAGTAAAGGCCAGATTATGTACGAGCACATTTGCCGCCGACGCAAGATTTGCGGAGGAAAAGAAGTAACATGAACCTAACTTTATGAGCTCTCGTGCTCGGTGTATGGTTTGAACAGCTCAAACTAATTTTCCTAAGCTCAACTCGGTGGCTCAGTAGTTAATGTGCTGGGATGCTTACCCGAAAGACGCGGGTTCCACCCCGGCCGTGGCGCCGAATTTCGATGGAGGCGAAATTCTAGAGGCCTGTGTACTGTGCGATGTCAGCGCACGTTAAAGAACCCCAGGTGGTCGAGATTTCCGTTGGCCTTTACTACCGCGTCCCTCATAGCCTGAGTAGCTTTGCGACGTTAAACCCTTATGAACCATAGTTTTACTAAACGCCGCGATTATCGTCTGATATCGCTTGAATATAACTAATGGACGGCAAGTAAATTAAGTATAATGCAAATTGATATATAGGTTTTATTAGGATGATTTGTGTCATTCTTGCCCAAGCAGCCTCCAACAAAATAAACAGCCCTAACAGTTTGCTTCTGAGTTGCGTAGTGCTGCTATTGTAGCACGCAAAGATGTTGATATCAAAGGTCATTGGAGGAGAGCTCAGAAAATTGCAGAAGGTCCTCTCATATTCAAAGCATTTAAAACGCTCACGCTGCAGTGTGAGCTACACTAGAGCTGCATCTTTATGACAAAGGAGGAACGTATTTCACACAGAAGGAACCAGGCCAAAACAGACAGGAACATCATCCGTGCCATGCATGTCGCTCGCTCTCTTTGGTATGTCCCCGTATCTCTGTGGCATGATACGCGAATCCAAGAATCAAATGTAAGAGTGTTATTGCGAACACTGTAACAGAAAAGATTAAGGTTGCTGAGATTTTGCATGGGTCTGATGATATTAAGTAGTCTGAAAGGTATAGATTCCGGATAACCCTCCAGGAAAGCTTTATACGCCGGTTTTTCATTATCGCCCCCATTATTTTCATTTTTTTTTGCATCGCTGTGATAAGATAATAAAGAGCTTCTGAAAAAAAGAATGCTTTCTTCGTCATATATTGCAGTTTCCTTCGCGTTTATGTCGTTGTCGGCGGCCCAAAAACCTTTCTACATTGCTGAAAATTTAAGCCGTTATTATTCACACGGCTATCTCAAGCTTTCAGAGTTTTGATTTTGTTGAGCCATCATTATTGCTTGTCAGTTTATTACGCCGGATACAAACTTTAAACAAGTCCTGATTGTTGCTCGAATAAGTTTCAAGTTTCTTTTATTTATATCATAGATGTCGGTAGGCCCGGATAAAAAGTGATCACATACCACTTGAGGAACCCTCGGACCCCCCTTTACATGGCATACAGCAGCAAATATAGTGAAATATAAGCTTTCACTTTCTCGGAATAATGTACTTAACCTACTTTATGTTATTCATTAACGAACCGGTTGGAGCCAGCTAAATAAGCTGGCCTAGTCTTCTTGAGGTTCCGACAGAAATTCATTTTTGCTTGCGCGGGCAGTGGTCGACAACATTTTCTCGTCCTTAAAGCTCAGGATGATGTTGCAGTCCTTTCAAGGTACGTGCGTCAAATTAAATATTCGAAAAGCCTCGATTAGCAGCGTCAAAATTCGAAATGCATCACGGCGTATGCACGACATTAAAGCCTTAACGCTTTGACAAACATCAAAGTCATGCGCAGGAAAGCAAATAGCCTTCACTTTTCATTTTTATCCTTACGTTTGAACGCGCTTGCTTATCCATATCTAGTGACCATGACAACTTCATATTCATCGCAATCCCGCCCTCAACGTCATCCTACATTTTCTGAGGCCACTACGAGTCAATCAGCGATAAAGTCTCCCAAGTAATCCACTTGTGTCCGAAACCTACCTCTTTACAATAGCAAGTCGTCGCCATCTCGCAGCGCATCAGGCAGAAGCTCGCCAGGACTCTGCTTCCGTCAATCAGTGCACGCACCGCGGTAGCAGGGTCAGCATCGAGGATCCAGCAGCGCAAGCGCGAGCAGCGTCTTGTCCGGAGCCACACACCGTGAGGCGAGCCCAACAGTCACCATGTAGCGGCGGTGGAGCGAGAGCAACATGCGACCTGAGTGTCTCGCGGCCGAGCCGAACACTTGCGCTTAATGGGTCGGGCTTATCCAGTCCGGCTAGAGTCTCCGTAATGCCAGTGATGCGTCGTCCGCCTTCAGCTTCAGACCTGCGGATCAGAAGAGCTTTTTTGAAATAGCGCTATAATCAAAGCTGACAGCCGTTGCTGCCACGGACGCGCATCGGATTGGCCTGGTGTTCATGTGACTCACATCCGGGGCTTCACCTAATATTCCTTCCTATTGTTGGACTTCTTTTTCTTTAACGGCCAGAACCGTAATTTGCATGAGAAATGAAGAGAGACGAAGAACACGAACACTGTTTCGTTTATTATTGTTGTAATTATTTTAAACGTTTGAGATCCTCTCACTCGCCGCCTATCTTAGCCAAACCCCCGAGGCGGGTACCCACCATTATCGTCTTGAGGAAAACAACAACAATATGAAGCCGGATGCAGATCCCCGTGTTAACTGGGCTCAAAAATGTTTTAAACAGTTCCGCGCTCTTCTGTGTTCTTGCTTTATTATTTCAAATCAATCCTTTGGCCGTTTCTCTTTCAGGTGGTTTTTCTCGTTCCCATGCGCAGGATTTCAGATTTTGGCTTGCGATCAATTCAATCATTCCCTCTAGCATTCCACACTAAACTCCGGCCAGTTCTTTATCTTGGGCATGCGCCATAACCGAAGAGGCAAACAGCGATCACAACAGCGCCCGCAGGAGTGTCTATTATTGCGTGAGGGTAACAACAACAACAACAGGATTGGCAGCCGTTCTAGCTAGTCTATTCTGCTTTGTTCTTCACCAATCCTTCGATTTATCATTAAAGGTGCGATGCTGAAGCAGGAGCCCGGAATATTTCGCCGTGTTGGCTTTGGAGTCAGAGTAGATCAGCTGAGTCACTGCTGTTTAGCGAAGCATGTGCGTGTGGGTGGATCAGTATACAAACTTGAGAGGCGCTGTGTGCATGAAACTGCAGAAACCGCAACCGGAAACAGTTACGGCTGTAGAAAAATTGGTCACCCGCAAACAGGAGAAAGCTAAAGTTCATCGCCTTTGAAGCCCAAAATAACCGAGGAGAGGGAAACTGCAAAGTGAACCGCACACGAGACATGAGCAGAGAGTCGCAGCTGCCGATATTATGAGAGCCAAAAACAAGCCTAACTGACGCTCAGTGGAGCGCTAGTGGACAGCATAATGCACAACTCTGACACAAATACAACAAGAAGCAATCTCATGGAACTCGATTTCGTGCACAGAAAGTACCTTAACTCTGTCAGTTAACCGGACTTGTCGGCACATTTTTTTCACTTATGCTCAGCAGCTGTATTGTTATGCGTTGCATATTGCAATCACTCAGTTCAGCCCTTGGGCGCGGCCGGGCAGCCACCAAACCACGTGACGTGACGTCACGACAACCGGAGGAAAAGCTGGGCCCCAACTCGCGCGGTCGCGCGCGGCCGCAGCCACCACCTGACTCCCGCTCCTCCCGCTAGGGGCGCTGCGCCGGCGCTTGACGTCACGGAGGAAAAGCTGGGCCCCAACTGGCGCGGTCGCGCGCGGCCGCAGCCACCACCTGACTCCCGCTCCTCCCGCTAGGGGCGCTGCGCTATGATTGACGTCACGGCATATGTATAAAAGAGCTGCGCTCCTTCGCCGGGACAGTTTTATACCCCTGTCACACGGGCATTTCGAGGGCCCTCGAACCGATAGTCTATCGACTCAAAGGCGATCGAGCGCTGCTACACGGGCAGTTTCAATGGCGATCGAGTCAATAGCCTATCGAGTCAACGGAGCAGCACGGAACTCCATCGAGATATGCAACGCATTCTTGGCTTAACCAAGCTAAGCCTGGCCATTTTTTGGCTAGTACAGGAGGCTGTAATATCGCAGTTGTGATAGAGGTTGGCCGGTGCATCGAAATACGCGCATTGAGAATGTACAAGGCAATAGCTCTCGTTAGAGGTGTTTGTAGGATTCATAGAACTGAGATATTTTATTTGTAGTTTGCCATTCTTATAGACGGAGAAGTACGGGCCCATTTGAGATTTACTAGCGAGGTTTGGTTTCTTCTGAAACGTTTAAAAAGTAGTCCGTCATACAACACAAGTCTCCAGTCAGATGAATTTCCAGTTTGTTGTTGAAAATGCTTTTTCTCTCATTTTCACACAGTGACACTAGGGTTTCTTCCCTTCGTCCGTGAGGCAAGGAATCGAAACGCTGTTTCCATTGCTGTGGTTGTCAAACTTTCTCAGGAATGGAACGGTTTTGAAGTGTTAAGCAGTATCTTACAGCTTTATCTGCGCCTCCGCTGTCTTAACTTTTCAAGATAGAAGTATTTATTATTTGGTTTTATTTGAATTTATTTAGTTAGCTTTAACATCGAAATATTTACCTTTATCATCGATGGCCCCTAGGTACATATGAGGGGCAGTTTCCAGTTTGGTACGTTAATGCGTTAATTCGATTGAGCAACCGTATTTCACTCTGAAGTACATTGAACAGGCGTTATTGATATGTTCTTTTCAGTGCGAAATCAAGAGGCTTCGGATTTTGTTCTACATCATAATAGAAATTTAAGTAAGCCAGGAAGCACATAAAAGCAAGAATTGCACTTTGCAATAGGTTTCAATCCGGCAGGCAAACAGAGGCACTGTCGATTGCTACGACAAAGCTGCGTTACGGAGGCATGCTAGTTTATCATGACTTCATGCACGTTTCAGAGATTTTCGGTAGCTTTCAGCTGGAAATCCTGACTAGTCCCCTCTGTGTGGGTACGTGCCAAGCTGTAAGGGACCAAAAACGGCCACTACAGCTCGCGCTGTCGCTTTGCCAACTTATTTTGAGAGGAGGAGCTGCGGTACTTACCGTGAAGATAACACGTAGAAGAAAATCTAGACTGCAGTGCGAAGTGCCTGACCTTGTATAGTTTGGAGGGCACGCAAATTCGTCTTGCATGTTTTTGAAAGCACTACTTCACTATTGGTTGGTTGGTTGGTTGGTTGGTTGGTTGGTTGGTTGGTTGGTTGGTTGGTTGGTTGGTTGGTTGGTTGGTTGGTTGGTTGGTTGGTTGGTTGGTTGGTTGGTTGGTTGGTTGGTTGGTTGGTTGGTTGGTTGGTTGGTTGGTTGGTTGGTTGGTTGGTTGGTTGGTTGGTTGGTTGGTTGGTTGGTTGGTTGGTTGGTTGGTTGGTAACTACTTTATTCAAAAGCCTGCAGAGCTTTCGTCGACGGGGCCTTAGGTCTCCCACGTGGGGACGTCGAGGTGTTGCCTCGCCGTCGCCTCGCGGGCCTGCTGGACGGCCCAGAGTTGGTCACCGAGACTGGGGCTGCGCAAGGCAGCGGCCCACCGCGGCGGGAAGGTTCCGGAGATAGCACCGTCAGAGTTTTTGCTACAGTCCCAGAGCATGTGGGGTAAAGTTGCTATAGCAGTGTGGCAGACCTTGCACATATTCGTCGGGTATATTCTGGGGTAGAGGCTGTGGTATTGTGCCGTGTTGGAGTACCTGAGTGTCTGCAGTTGTCTAAGGTCCACCGCGTGCGCCCTCTCCAGCTTGTCGCTGGCGGAGGGAAGGTTCTGCGGGCCAGGCAGAGGGCCTTGGTAATTTCGTTGTATGTAGTCAAAGAGTCTTTGGTGCTGTCCCATGGATGACGGTCGCCTGCGCGGTTCGCGAGCTCGCGCGCCTTGGCGAGTGCCGTCCAGTTGCGGTTGCGATATGTGTTCGGTACTGCTCCCATGTGCTCCGGGAGCCACTGGATTCTGGTTTGAAAAGCATCCTCATACTGCACTTTTCGATTGCTCAGGATTCGGGCCGCTGTCTGTGAGATCCATCCTATGGCGTAGTTTTTTACCGTTTGTCGCGAGTCGCAGAGAACTGTGGTGCACGTCGGATCCGTGAGGGACCGCCGCTTCCTCCGCTTCTTCTGCGCGCTCGCACGCTACACTTGCCGTTATGCGCGTTTCGCCACTCGAATTGACGACCGCAACCGCGAATCGCGAGCGTTTTGCGTATTCCGCGACGTCAACGTACCTTCTCCTTGTTTCGTCTCCGTGGCTGTGTAGGAGAGCTCTGGCCCTGGCCACTCTTCTTCCCCGGTTGTGTTCTGGGTGGACGTTCCGTGGAATCGGGTCGACTGTTAGGGTTTGTCTGATCGCGTCCGGAACAACGACTTTCTGGCCTTGTTGTGAATGGTAACGGAAGCCGACACTTTCCATGATCTGGCGTCCTGCTCTCGTGCCCGCTAATGTTTCTAGTTGTGAAGTGCGCTGCGCCTCTGCGATTTCGGTAAGCGTGTTGTGAAGCCCTAGCTGTAGCAAGCGTTGCGTGCTGGTGGACTCAGGTAGACCCAGTGCTATCTTGTACACCCTGCAATGAGGACGTTGATCTTGGCTTCTTCTCCCTTGTACCAGTTTTGGAATGCCGCGACGTACGCAACATGGCTCATGACGAAAGAGTCTATGAGTCGTCTGAGACTCTCCTCCCTCATTCCATTTCTTCTGCTCGTGACCCTCTTGACGATTCGAATGGCGTTAGCCGTCTTGTGCATTAATTTAGTGATCGGTTCGCCGTTGACGCCATTGGCTTCGATTATCATGTCAAGGACCCTAATTCTGTGCACTGTCGGGATGGTTGCTCGTGCGTAGTCTGATCTCTTCGTATTCTCGTCTGGTCGCTGCCGCATTCCGACCACACCCGGGTGGTCTGCCCGTTTGCGTAGGGCGATAGAGTAGGCGTTCCGACTTTGTAGGCGAACATCGTAATCCCGTACCCACAAGGTATTCCTCTGTTGTCTCGATTGTAGTTGCAGTGCCGTTTCGATGTGACCGTCGCTGCCTTCGTGCACCCAGAGTGTTATGTCGTCGGCGTATATGGTGTTCCAGACGTCTTCGAGTTCTTGTAGCTTTTCTGCTGGCCCGATCATGACGAGCTTGAAGAATTTCGCAAGAATTTCGAAAATAGGGCTCTGTACAATTCCACTATTGATGGAATCGACGAGCCCTATGATTTTGCGCCAAGAAATCTGAGCAGGTGTTTGACAGAGATTGCCTTTTTCTTTACAAACCTGCAATGAGGGCTCCATGAAAAATTCCGGTCTATAACAATTCCTAAAAAATGATGAGAAGCATGGTAGACAATGGCATGGCGTCAATAGTCAGCGGATAACGATTTAAATTTTTGCGCGTAAATGCCACTATAGCGCACTTCTCGGCTGACAAGATCAGACATTGCTCTCGGAGATAGGAGCAAGTTACCGTTGCTGCCCTCTGAAGTCTTGCTCGCACCTTGAGACGCGTCACAGAGGAGGCCGAGACGCAGATGTCGTCGGCATACATTGAGATATGGACGGTATTAGGTAGACACTCAGAGAGTCCTTTAAGTGTTAGATTAAGCCAAGTAGGACTGGGCACACCGCCATAGGGCTCGCCCCGGTAGGTGTAAAGCACGGGTGTGGATCCATCATCACACATAATAAAGAATGTCCTTTTGGTCAGATAGCTTTGGATCCACCTATACATCCGTCCACCAATTCCAACATCCTCTAGTGAATCAAGGATGGCCTCATGTGTCACTTTATCGTATGCACATTTGATATCAAGAAAAAAATGCCACGCACATGCGCTTCTGGCGTTTCTGTTGCTGTACTGTGGAGACAAGAAAAACGACGTTGTCTATATATGTGCGACCCCGTCGAACACCCGGCATGGCATTAGGATACCCGTTTCACAAACTTTCCCTTCATACGTGCTGGTTGTATACAGTGCAATCAGTAATAGAATGACTCGTCGCACGAATACGAAGCCAATCGTTATTTTTGTAACAGTGATTTAATATGGCGAAGGTTTCATTGATAGTACCTCTTTTCTAAATATACCCCCCCCCCCTAATTTCAGTTTTGTATAAAACTGACAACCCAGACAATTACAATAAAAACTGATCTTCAGTCCCTCAAAACTCCTTTCACACGCCTAACTGCACACCGACGCACTGATCTGAAGTGTCTTCGAAGCGCGTAATTTGTAGCTTGCACATCTGCGTATAGAAATTAATCGAAGCTCCTAGGTTTTGGTAACCGCAATACTCCTGTCACACCGCGAGCTGTGATTTTAAACGTGTGTTAATCGCGTTCAGGGTCATTCCCGCAGCGTCGCACGATTAACTTTACTCAAGTTGGCTGCCTTCAGCGCCGAAGTAAGTTTGGGGGATAACTCCACTCGGCTGAAAGTTGAAACATTCCTCACACGGTACAGGTGTGAACAGTTAGCTTTGCTGGGGGAGGAAAATTTGTGTGCAATGCCGGCTTCCGGACAAGAATCGCTTTGTGAGTTATACGCCAGAGAAGAAGGCCGCTCGACTGCGTCGACAACGCTAGGTTTATTCGCCCGCTCTCGAGGCTAGGCCGCCTGGCAAGGCGAGCATCAAGCTAAGGCTGCAGAAATGTGGCAAGCGCTTCGGCGAGGTGAGCAGAGAAAGCAGCGCGAGATTCTGATCGCGCTGCACGGTTCGAAGAAGAAAAGCGGCTCAGTGGCGCTGCACGGGAGGCAGCTAAAGGCAGCAGATAAAGAAAGAGCAGTGCTCAGTGCGAGGAAAACAGTCGCGCAAAGGAGGCGGCACGTCAGTGTCCTGGATCCTCGATTCCATTGGCCCCAAGATGGCGGAATATTATTGCGAAGGAGAGCGTACCTGGAAGCCGCTACCATGCAACCCTAGAATAGATTATGAGGGGCAATGCAAGGCGCGAGCTCGATGCACGTGTGAGACTAAAGCGATGATATTCAAACACAGAGCCTCGGGCCAGTATTCACTCACAGCAGCCATCGCTATCGTTGACACCACTAGAGGAGATTACGAGGTGCGCACCGGTTGCTACAAAGCTGCTCCTGCAGACACGGAAATTGACTTTCAAGCAATCCTCGTAGGAGTCTACGGTTAGAAAGTGCTCGCAAGGAAGGACACAGATTGAGTACAGGTCATGAAAGTAACAGTGTAAATAGGAGTCACTGAGGTATCTGAGAAGCATTCTCAGGACTGGCACGACAGAGCATGACATAAAAGTCGCGTGTCGAGCGCACCGCCGGGATTTTGGTGCCAACAAGGGCGTTGACTGGGTGCCACCGGAAGCGAACAGTCTCGGCAAAAAGGCTACCTATGCCTTGACGAAAGAGGCTAAATAATCGCTGGCTGGCGTCCTCTCCTCCGGATATGCGTGCCACCCGCGCCAAGACCCTCATGAGCTTCCCGAAGCACTCAATGACCTTCACCTGTTACCTGCAGGACAACCCCAAGTACTCATGTAAACAGTTGTGGAATGGGACTTGGAGATGATTAAAAACATTATGGGTGTGAAGCAGGAAGGCGATTCATTACAGCAATGAATGTGTTTATGCGCAATAGACAACTAAATGCGGAGAAAATGGCTTTAAAGGCAAATAGATAGAAGGTTGGGTTAAGAATGAAACATTGGCGCGTCATTGAAAATGAAAGAATAATCAAAACTTTTCGGACGTTAGCCTATTATAACCTAAAAGAATTTTTGCATGCCGGAGAACGCATTATTGTTGCTTCGTCAAAGTATAGATGATGTGAAGGTAAGAAGGAAGACAGAAGACAAACCCCAGCGGAATTGTTCGAACGGGAGATTTAGACGCCACGTACACTTTGACCAGAAAAGCTGCAGTATAACAGTAGGAAATGATCACTAGATTCTGGTTCAGTACAGAACGGGCGCAAAGTGAAGGCCATTAGACCAAATTTATGCTAATCGCTCCGAATTTCACGGTATTTTTTTAAGCTTGTAGTGATCCTAATTGTTCTCTTGCAGATCTTTGAGACTCTTCGCTGTTCCCACTCCTTGACAGAAACAAATACTTCTAGTCCCAAAAAACAGGACTCTTGCCGCTTTGAAAGAGGCGGTTTCACACCATTTTGTTTTCAAACAGCAGAGAACATTTGTTTCAAACAGCACACAACATTTGTTTCACAATGCGCAAAACAACCTCCGTGGTGTTGGGTCTGAGTAAATAAAAATCCTTCCATTACAATCTTAAAAAATACACCTGTACACCCCATAGTAGAGACACAAAGCGTTTCGTTTCACTGCTATTTTATGCGCCAGTGTAGTGGTAATTTAGAAGCGATCATTCGCAAGCCAGGCAGTACAGACTGCCCGCTCTAGCCTCATGTTCACTCTGTCACGGCCTTCATCTGTTTACAAATTAAACACGCTACGGCGTCAGTAATGTGTATTCCCTTTCTCCTTTCGCGTGAGGACATCGGTCCTCTGCGTCGGGTCCGCCTCCACCTGCGCCAGATAGCAGCCAGTGCCTTTTGGCAGAGCCGCAAAACTCTCCGCGCCTCTTGGTGAGCCAGTATTGGATATCGTAGGGAGTACCTCTCCTGAAGACTGATAACTGATGTCACCTCGTGACTGCTTTTGGGAAGCGCTGCGGCCTTGAATGAATATTTGTAACACTATGGAAAGAACAAAATTGCGTGCAGTGAGCTTTGATGCACATCCGGAAATAAACCTGTTTATTTTTTACTACTTATTAGAAGTTTTTCAGTACTGCTGTTTTTCACAACAGCCATGACACTAATCATAATCAGCCAAACTATGCCCAGGACACTGCAAAGGTCTCTCTCAAATATATAATTAAGCATGTTCTGGGCCTGCCGCTCACTATTTATCTCCACAAACTACCTAATCTCTTCCACCCTCCTAACCTTCAGGAGCCGCCTGCTGTGCTTTTCTGCACTTGGAATCCAGCCCGTTACCATAAAAGACCATCAGATATGTGGCATTCAGATTAGATTTTCTTGCGAATGCAAATTTCTTCTTTATTTGTAATGGGATACGAAAAATTCGAGTCAGCTGCTTGGCCCACTCTTTTCCTTTCACCTAATGTTACACCTTTTATTTTGTATTTCATGCCTGCTTGTGTTGCTCTCATTTTAGGTTCGATCCTATTCGTTAGCATCCATGTTTATACCTGATAAATGAGCACCGGTAAGATACAGCTTTTATATAGTTTCCTCTTGAGTGCCACTGACAAGATGGCATTCATGATCTGAGAATTTCTGCCAAATACACGCCACCCCAATCCTATTCTCCTTATTTCACTTCGTGCTCCGAATGTGCGGTCAACACTAGTTACAGCAAGTGTATTCCTTTACCACTCCAACGTTTTGTTGCCTTTCGTTACCTGCTACGCCATTCCGAGCCTGTTGCACTTTGATTTTTGCATGTTGCTTTAGACACACGACTTCTTGTTTTCTTTTAGGCCCCATCATTCATCTTCAGAGTTCCTTATAAAAGCAATTCCACCAGCTGCCTGCTGATATTATTAACCTATATCGTCGGCATTTCTCAGTACGTATCTCAGAATACAACAAGTTACCACGCGGTGAAGATTACTGAACATATTGTATCTGCCTGCCTTACGCATTTCTTTATTTGGATATTAGTTTGCAGAAGTACGCTTCTTGCAGCTCTTAATTAGAGCGAATATAAGATTCAAAACCCCATTCGGTTTCAACTTTATCAACAGTAACCTAATAAGGAACCTTTCTATACGCAGCCCAAGCAGGCTAATGGTAGAAGACAGCTGCACTCGCTTGAATACAAGCAAAAAGCATCCAATAAAACGAATTACATCATTTTGGCGACAAATTTGCGTAGCTGATGCATTAAATCGGCGAAAGGGGCATGATATCTTGGACAGTATGCGCTTCAGGTTTATTAGTGTTGTTACTTACGAGGCGCAAATGCTTAAAAGCTCGTTAGGCAGTAAAGAATCCGAAGAAATAGATGACACAGATATATCATGCACAAACGTTCACATACACAAGTGCTCCTTACGGGCGCTGAAGTACAAGTCGAAGGAAGCGAACATTCGAATCGAGGTGCCATTGGCCAGCTCCGGTTGCGCATTCGGATCATGGCATGGGTCCTTGTGATTCTGCGGAGGACGGTAGAGCAGAAGTGGCGCATCTGGGGCGTCCACTTCTCTGGGATGTTCTCCAGCGAATCGGGCGAGTCAATGCTGAAGCACATTAGGATGACGTACGTGTTCGTGTAGGAACGTCCCTGCTTCCGATCGCTCGCGGTCCTTCGGCCCTGTGTCGCACTGGCTCAGCTCAGCCTGTTTACCGTCTGCCTCTATGTCTGCGACAATGTGTGCACGGACGGTATACTGAAAAAAATAAGGAAACTGATGTTTACTGAAAATACTCAGGAGGCACCCTTTCCGAAAGGTGCCGTACTCACTATTCATTTGCGGATTGCCGCCACCAGTGGTCGTTATTACATGAAGAAGGACGAGCTGCGCGGAAGCGCTCGAGTTTGAGGCTGACATTGCGAAGCGACTGGCATGTTTAGAGCAAGCCGATGATCCCCTCGCTCCCTCGCAGGCGTCTAGAGTGAAGCTTCACGGGTTGAATAGTCTGCTTGCGAGGTGTACTTCGCTGCTACCTTGTGAACCAGCGCACTGATCTCTGGACATTCCCCGAAGCCTTCCATGAGGGCATCCTGACCAGAAATGGTCCTTTTTTTAGACGAAAGGAATAAAAGCACATCTTGGCGTAATCATGGAAGCGTAACCATTCAACAGACATTGTTTAGACCAGCTGACATGTTGCACGCACATGGAGATTTTTTTCTGCATTAGTAAAAAATAGCCTTACTTAAGGGGTTTCAGCATAATTATAACCTATGGCTGGAAATATGCACGTGCTTTTTCCCATCTTTCCTGGATTGTTGTCTATGAAACAGGGGTGGGAGATCAGCTTTTATATACCTCATTACAATCTGGATCTTTCAGAGCCGCGCACTACCAAGTTTTGCTTGCGCAAAGCATGAAAAAACTACCTGCGTGAACATTTTATTATCTTTTAAAAAGAAGTACAACGAAATGAAACAGCATGCAGTTCCATTTCTCAGCTATTGTAGGAAATTTCTCGGCAAAAGAGAAGCTGTTCTCGGCATAAAGGACATAAAAAGATCAAAAAGAGAAATCAAGTTCACTTTTGTACCGCGCATATACCGTGTTTAAAAAGAAATATTTAAGATATATTGAAGAAAAGGATTTTTGCGGAAACATATGGATTATGTGGCATAGTAGTGAAAGGATTCGCGCACACCAGAAAAGCGGTTAATCAATATAACTGCTAAGATGGATAACTATTTATCAATAATTATCATTGAAATAAGATTTCGGCGTGTAGTTGCATTTAGAGTATTGTGGCGGACCGTTAGTAAACGCCATTACCTTTTTTGGAATTTCGAAAACGCGATTACCTTTGCTGCTATAGCTCTACAAAATCTGGCGGCATCGTATGAAAATACATGCATGTTTAAAAGGATCCAGGCACAGGAAACGCTCTAGGGCACGTGACATGTCGAAAACGCCAACTTTTTCGAGGTACAGCGGCGAGGCTAACCCCGTTACCGAAATTCCAAAATGTGGTATGGCAGTTACTAACGGCCGAGTACAAATATATAATTGGAAATAGACGCCTAACTCTCATAGTTGAAAATTCATCACTGAAAATTAGTTAACCATTTTACTATTTAAGATGATCCGCCGGTTTACTGGCGTCCTCCAATCCTGGCAATACCACGCAGGAAAAGCGATATTTTTGACTCAAAAATAAAACTGGGAAATTACAATGTCTTGATTGTAACACCCGGAATAATTTCTCGCACAACCCAACGATTGAGGGACCGACTCGGTACTAAAGTGAACGCTGTGTTGTCAGTGCGTGAGAAGATAACAAAGCTTTGAGATATTGTTAGCCATGACATGAAATGCAAGGTTGTGCGCTGTTGGTGTCGCATGTTCGACAACAGTTAGATCGCAGCTGTTAAGCGCCCGTTGCTGCGGCTGAGTGGAACCGGCATTGTAACCAGCTGTGCCAACAACCTGCAAAGCGGTTGATGAAAGCACAGCGATAGCGACGAGAACGCCAGGGAAAACAGCAAAAAAAGAAGTTGCAGCTATTCACCCAAGACAACGCGAGGAGGAAATGAAGGGTGAGGGTAGGGCGACAGCGGTGGGTCACGGAACGCTGGGTTTCCGACGGCTGCTGCGAAACACGCCGGCCGACGCCGTCGTTCTGCGCTGCAAATCACGTGTGCACCGTCTTCATATGGTGGAAATACGCCGCCTGTTCTGCTAAAATTTCATGCCGCGTATCGCCGTCGTCCGGAGACTTTTTTCATGCGGCAGGTATTACACAAGGGAAACAAGGAGTTGCCTGAAGGAACTGCTACACAAGGTTAATTAACAATGGTCTGACCGGTCATGTGGACATTTGCTGCCTAGGCTGCAGTTGTGCGCCTGTTTACAGACAATGTCGAGTTAAGAATCAAATTTCCAACAAAACGTCCAGGGGAATAATCGAGGGTAGGCCAGAAGTGGGGAACATAAATGGTAATTCAGTAAGTGAATTACCCCGCCCATTATTATAACTTGTTTTATACTCTGTAATTTTGTTTATTTCCTTGCGTCTTTAGACTCAGCATATAAGAGGGGTTATTTATCTGATAGCTTCTTAATTTCAACTCCCTGGTTCTGTACTTCTTCTGTCGTGTCTTTTCCGCGTAGTTTCGTTAGTCACAGGTGTTCCCTTCCCTCAGCATCAAAAAAGGAGAAAATATATTTGAATTTCGGACTGCATATCATCCATCTAATGCGTCCAGATGACATCAAATTCTTCTTTTTAACTAAAGGCTAGATTATGTACGAGCATATTTGCCGCCGACGCAACATTTGCGGAGAAAAATGAATAACATGAAACTAACTTTATGAGCTCTCGTGCTCGGTGTATGGTTTGTACAGCTCAAACTAATTTTACTAGGCTCCGCTCGGTGGCTCAGTAGTTAAGGTGCTGGGATGGCTGACCCGAAAGACGCGGGTTCGTTCCCGGCCGTGGCGCCGAATTTCGATGGAGGCGAAATTCCAGAGACCCGTGTACTGTGCGATGTCAGTGCATGTTAAAGAACACCAGGTAATCGAAGTTTCCGGTGGCCTTTACTATGGCGTCCCTCATAGCCTGAGCAGCTTTTGGACGTTAAACCCCCCAAAACCGTTGTTTTACTAAACGCCGCGATTATCTCATGCTGTAGCTTGAATATAAATATTGGACGGCAAGTAAATTAAGGATAATGCAAACTGATATATCGGTTTTATTAGGACGATTTGTGTCATTCTTGCACAAGCAGCCTGCAACAAAATTAACAGCCCTAACGGTTTGCCTCTGAATTGCGTAGCCCTCCTTTTGTAGCAGGTGTAGATGTTGATATCAGAGGTCCCTGGAGGAGAGCTCAGGGAATTTCAGAAGATCCTCTCATATTCAAAGCCTTTAAAACGCTCACGATGCAGTCCGAGCTACACTAGAGCTGCATCTTTATGACAAAGCTGGAACGTATTTCACACAGAAGGAACCAGGCCAAAACAGACAGGAACATCATGCGTGCCATGCATGTCGCTTGCTTTCTCTGGTCTGTCCCCGTATCTCTGTGGCAAGATACGCGAACCCAAGAAGGAAATGTAAGATTGTTATTGCGACAACTGTAACTGAAAAGCTTAAGGTTGCGGACATTTTGTACGTGTCTGGTGATATTATGTAGCCTGTATGAAAGGCATAGATTACGGATAACACTCCTGGAAAGCTTTATACGCCGGTTTTTAATGCATACCTCCATTATTTTCATTTTTTATCGCTGCGCTGAAAGATAGTAAAGAGGATTTAAAAAAAAAGAATGTTTTCTTCGTCATATATTGCACTTTCCGTCTCGTTTATGTCGTAGTTGGCGGCCCAAAAACCTTTCTACATTGCAAAACAATTTAGGCCGTTTATTTACACAACTATATCAAGCTTTCAGAGATTTGATTGAGTTGAGCCATCATTATTGTTTGTCAGTTTATTACACGGGATACACACATTAAACAAGCATGATTATCTTTCGAATAAGCTTTCACTTTCGCAGAATAACGTACTTAACCTGGTTTATACTATTCATTAACCAACCGAGTCGAACCTCTAAATGAGCTAGCCTTGTCCCTTTATGATTCGGACAGCAATTCATTTTTGCTTGCGGGGCAGTTGCCGACAAAATTTGGTTGTCATAACGTTCAGGTTGACTTTCCAGTCCATTCAAGGTACGTGTATCAACTTAAGTAATCGAAAGGCCTCGATTAGCAGTTTCAATATTCGAAATGCATCAAGGCTTATGCAAGACATTACAGCCTTAACGCTCTGATATACATCAAAATCATGCGCAGAAAAGAAAACATCCTATACCTTTGATTTTTATTCTTGCATTTGGACGCGCCGGCTTACCAATTTCTAGTGACCATGACAATTTCAGATTCATTGCAGGACGGATCTCATCACCGCCCCTACATTTTCTATGGATACTACAAATCAACCAAGCGCTAAAAGCCTCACAAGTAACCCAGGCTGTCCGAAACATACCTCTCCGTAGGGGCAAGTTCTCAAACTCGCAGCACATCAGGTGAAAGCTCGCCAGTGCGCTGCTTTCGTTCATCAGTGCACGCACCGCGGTAGCAGGATCCGCGTCATGGAGCAGCGCGAGCAGCGTCTTGTCCCGAGCCGCGCACCGTGAGGGGAGCCCAAAGGCCACCATGTAGCGGCGGCTGAGCGAGAGCAGCATGGCGACCCGAGTGTCTCGCGGCCGAGCCGAACACTTGCGCGTAATGGGTCGGGCTTATCCAGTCCGGGTAGAGTCTTCGTAATGCCATTGATGCGTCGTCCGCCTTCAGCTTCAGACCTGCGAATCAGAAGAGCTTTTTTGAAGGAGCGCTAGAAATCAAAGACCACAGCGGTTGCTGCCACGGACGCACTTCGGATTGGCCTGGTGTGCACGTGGCTCACATCCGGGGCTTCACCTTGTTGTTGTTGTTCCCTTCGCAGAATGACACATACCTACAAGGGGGATTGGCCATAACCAGATGGTGACTGTTTAAATTGCAGATTGCATATCGCAAACGTGGGATGACCTAACAAAAATTGTGTAACTCTGTTTCCGTAGCAAAGGAGGTTGCACAAGGCTAGGGCGACCTTACAAACTGGTAAGAGAATTAGGTAAGGGAATCAGTAAAAAAGGAGAGATTGATAGAGAGAGAGAGAGAGTATGATTTGCAAAAAGTAGTTACACAAATACGAAAGCTTATGATGGTATGGGCAGTACGAAAGCTTATGATGGTAGACGTATTGATTCTAGGAAATAATTTTGAACGGCAGAGCAAACATTCCCATTTGTATGGCCAAGCATAGATGCGCCAAGGGACAGAACAACCGCAGAAGACAGACGCAAATTGAGATTGTGCATTGGGACCTCAAATAGTCGCCTCCGAATCGATGAGTATCGAAGACAAAATAGAAGAAAGTGCTCTATTGTTTCCGGCGTAGCAAAATACGGACACAATGGGGAGATCACCAGACTAGGCTTGTAGAGGTAAAAATTTAGTTGGGGCACCCGGCAACGAAGACTCGTGAAGGAAACTTCAGTTTTGCACGATCGCCATGCTGTGCTTCTCCAAGGGAACAGGCGGTGTTGGAAGTCGTTCAATGAAGTAAGCGCTGATGCGCCAAATTCTTTCCTTACAGTGTACATTAGAAATCGTGCCGCCGTGATGTAAGCAGTTGTTGGAAGGGGGTCAACAATCGGTCCACTCAGGGCTGTCTTCACTAGAGCATCAGCTGATTCATTTAATAGAACACCCCTGTGCCAAGAAACCCAAATAAATCGAATTGATTTGATATGTTGAGGGATCAGGAATTTTAGTATCCGAAAGAGCTGCGATTCAGTGCACGCAGACAGGGAAGTGTATAAGGATAACGAGTCCGTAACTATTTTTAACGCTGATAAAGAGATGGATACCTTGCGCAGAGCCAGAACCACTGCTAGAAACACAGCCAGATATATAGGTGTAAATTCTTGAAAATGGAGAGAAAAAGACCAGTCAAGGGACTGGTAGTGAATGCCTACAACTGCCTTTTCGTCACACACCCAGCCATCAGACGCAATAGCAACATGTGTGCAGAAGGTCGACATGTAATCCCGCAACATGCCATTTAAAAAAGAGAAAGGCGGTAATTTCGCATTACGTGGGTAAATATTGTCGAAGATGATGGTCACTGTTGAGGGGATGGACCGCACCGGAACAATTTCAGGTATTCGCAAATTTAGTGGGCCCAGCAAGGATTCAACGAAACAGATTTGGGGAGTTTGAAGCCGAGACCAACCGACACCCAAGAACCCCACTCGCCGCCCTAGGAAGATCAATTGGGATGCATGCTGCTCCGAGTCGCAAAAGTTTAAAAACGTCTGTACCGTCAACAGGCGAAACCTTGCAGTAAGAGGCTGCACCCGCGCTTCCAGATACAAAACATTGTTTTCCACGTATTTAGGGAGACCCAAACAGAGGCGCAAAACTTCACGCTCTAAGAGCAGAAGTGAGCACAGTTTATATGCATCCGCTCCAGAAAACAGAACGCCGCCAAATTCCAAGCTTGGCCTGATATACATTTTGTAAATCATCAGAAGAGCATGTCGGCGCATACCACAGTGTGGGCTCCTCAGCCTTCGCAGAAGACCGACTGCCCGAACCCCTTTCGTAGCAACCTGATCTATATGTGACCGCCAAGAGAGAGAGGTGTCATACATTACCCCAAGATACTTTAGAGAACATACCTGAGGAATCACGTGATGACGATAGACCAGTGAAATGTTTACCTGTTGAGAAATCCCTAATATTCCCTCCTATGTTGGACGTTTTTTATTTAACGGCCACAAGCGTTGTTGGCACGAGAAATAAAGACAGGCGAAAAACACGAACACTGCTTCATTCATTATTGTTGTAAGTATTTTAAACGTCATGAGATCCTGTCATTCTCCGCCAATGTCTTAGCCAAACCTCGAGGCGGGTACCCACTATTATCCTCTTGAGGAAAGCAACAACAACATGCAGCCGGCAGATCCCCAAGTTAACTGGGCTCAAAAATGTTTTAGACAGTGCCGCGCTTTTCTGAGTTCTTGCTTTATTATTTCAAATCAAACCTATGGCCGTTTCTCTTTCGGGTAATTTTTCTAATGTGGAAGACTGGGCGAGTTGGTTCACTTTCCGCTTAATAAAATCATTTGTAAGTCAGCGCTCGTGTCGTCGGTTCTTCCCTTGGTCCCTGTCCTGTGTGCGCTGTTTTTTCTAGAATAATTTTTCTCGTTCACATGCGTCGAGATTCAGATTTTTCTTGCGATCACTTCAGTCATTCTCTCTGGCATTCAACACCAGACTCTGGTCAGTTCTTTTCGTGGGCATGCGCCATAGTTGAAGAGGCAAACAACGATCACAACAGTGGCCCCAGGACTGGCTTTTATTGCGTGAGGGTAACAACAACAACAGGATTGGCAGCTAGTTTAAACTGTTTTGTTCTGCACCAGTCCTTCGATATATCATTAAAGGTGCGATGCTGAAGCAGGAGCCCGGCACATTTCGCCGTGGTTGCTTTGGAGTCAGAGTAGATCAGCTGAGTCACTGCTGTTTAGCGAAGCATGTGCGTGTGGGTTTATCAGTATACAAACAAGAGAGGCGCTGTGTGCATGAAACGCAGAAACCGCAACAGGAAACAGTTATGGCTAGGGAAAAATTGGTCACCCGCAAACAGAAGAAAGCTAAACTTCATCGCATTTGGAAGCCCCGAGTAACCGAGGAGAGGGAAACTGCAAAGTGAACCGCACACGAGACTTGAGCGGAGAGTCGCCGCTGCCGATATTATGAGAGCCAAAAACCAACCTAACTGACGCTCAGTAGAGCGCGGGTGGACAGAATAATGCGCAACGCTGACACAAATAAAACAAGAAGCAAACTCATGGGACTCGACTCCGTGCACAGAGAGTACCTTAACTCTGTCGATCATCCAGACTTAGCGGCAGACGTTGTTTCACTTATGCTCAGCACCTGCATTTTTCGGCTAGTACAGGAGGCTGTAATATGGCAGTTGTGACAGAGTTTGGCCGGTGCACAGAAAGACGCGAATTGAGAATGTACAAAGCAATAGCTCTCGCCAGAGCTGTTTCTAGGATTCATAGAACAGGGAGAGTTTATTTGTAGTTGGACTTTCTTATAGACGGAGAAGTATGAGCCGGCTTGGGATTTACTGGCGAGGTTTGGTTTCTTCCTAAACGTTTAGAAAGTAGTCCATCATACCACACAAGTATCCGGTCAAATAGAGTTCTAGTTTGTTGTTGAAAATGTTTTATCTCTCATTTTCACACAGTGACAATAGGGTTTCTTCCCTTCGTACGTGAGGCAACGAATCAAAACGTTGTTTCTATTGCTGTGGTTGTCAAACTTACTCAGCAATGGAACAGTTTTGGAGCTTTAAGCTGTATCTTACAGCTTCTTCTACGCCTCCGCTGTGTTAACTTCTCAAGGCAGAAGTAATTTTGATATAATTTTTTTTATTTAGTTAACTTCAACATCGAAATCTTTACCTTTATCATCGATGGCCCCTAGGTACACATGAGGCGCAGTTTGCAGTTTGGCACGTTAATGCGTTAATTCGATTGAGCAACAGTATTTCACGCTTACCCACATTGAACAGGAGTTCATGATATGTTATCTTTAGTGCGAAATGAACAGGCTTATGATATTGTTCTACATCACAACAATACACATTTAAGTAAGCCAGGAAGCGCAGAAAAGCAGGAATAACACTTTGCAATCGGTTTCAATGCGGCAGGCGAACAGAAGCACTGTCGACTGCTACGACAAACCTGCGTTACGGAGAAAGGCGAGTTTATAAATACTGCATGCACGTTTCAGTAATTATCGGTGGCTTTCAGCAGGAAATCCTGGCTGGTCCCCTCTGTATAGGTACGTGCCAAGCTGTCAGGGGATAAAAACGGCAACTACAGCTCGTGCTGTCGCTTTGCCAATTCATGATGAGAGGAGGAGCTGCGGCACTTACAGTGAAGATAACACAAAGAAGAAAAGACTGCAGTTTGAGACCTGCTGAGAAGGGTTGGCTCGCGCTGCCGGGAGTTTCGATTCTGTTCGCACCGCTCCACCACAAGAAGAGCTGCCTGTTACGCGATCGTTGAAGTCACTGAAACTCTGCAGGTTGCACAATCATCGGACGGTACATGCGTAACGTTCAGCTGTGTTCATTCATAATGGCGACATAAGCGCGACAAGGCGGGCTCAAGGAAGAAAGGGCATACACGACGCACAGCGCTTTTTCTGTGTTGCTTTTTTTTCGAGTGCTCGTCGTTCTCGTGCTTTGATATCTATTATAGATCTTAATCATCTGCGAAATTTTTTCTTTGCTCTCCAGTCTTCTTTTTCTTTGCCTGCACTGTCCAGGGACCGGGTGCCCTGCTCACCAACACCAGAGGTTATTGTTTAGGAACCTTTGCTTTTCAACCCTTCCCGCTCCGCCTCTGCAGCCCGGCCGCTTTGCTCATCCCTCTCAGCTGCTCACCGCTGCCAGTGTGAACTGGGAATATGATAGCAGGGAGCAGACTTCGGCAGTTCAGCGACGTCGCGCAACTTCACTCCACCTCCATCCGCCCTGATGTCCTCCGTCCGACTGCCGCTTAATCCCACCGGGGAGACATCATTGTTACCATACCGCCCATTGGCTATTTGGGATGTCGTTTCTGCTGAAGTACTAATGCCAACATAAAAGCGTAGCAACTATACATTCAGTTGGCGATCGCAGCGAACGGGCACACCAACGCTACGCACGTCTCGGTAGCGGAAGGAAGAAAGCCCTCTTTCCAGCCGGGCAACCCGTTTTTGTAGCCACCGTCGGTGACACATGCCTCGGGAGACGCAGCGGTGGCGCTGTGTTTTATCGGTAACGCAGTCCATATTGCGGCTGTTACACTGGGCCGGATGATAACAAGGCGGAGACTGCCCGGAAATATGCGCAGTGTGTGTCGCCACATCACAGCCCCCCCCCCCCCCCCTCCCCGCGGAGTGGAGAGCCCTGCGAGCTTGTAAAAATCTGTGCACCAGCGTACCCGACCTCCATAGCGAGTGGTGACAGAAGCAGGCAACTATTTAGAGGGTTGTGGTGGGCGCCTGTGGGTGCACTGGTATTTTCTGGTTAGGCGGAATCGATGTAGGCTGGATTCAGCTGGTCGATAGAGACGCAGACGTCGTTCCCCTTAACGCGCTGGGTGAAGGTTTTGTCGTCGCGATGGAGTACTGGGTAGGGTGCGTTGGAAGATGGCTGGAAAGGCCTGCGGAAGGTGTAGTAGCGGAGAAAAATGTGCGCGCACGTTTCCGGATGCGTGAACAAAAAAGGGGCAATCTTACAGTGGTGAGCTGCAGGTGACGGGCGGAGGGCAGCGATGGTGCGTCGGGAGCCGGGTGACGAAATCGGTGTAATCTGACGTCGCACTGGTGGATGGCGGTGCAGCGAGAAATACGCTTGAGAAACGGAGTGGTTCCCCGTAGACGAGCTGCGCGGGTGTAGGCTGAAGGTCCGGCTTGAAGGTGGCGCGGAGACCTACAGCGACTGCTGGGATGGCTTCGAGCCAGGTTGACTCTGGGTGGCACAGGATGGCAGCTTTCAATTCTCGTCGGAACGCTAGATTATCCCGTTGGCGCAAGAGTGGTAACTGGTGGTCCTGGAGCGCTCGAATCCGATCGTATGCCCGACGACCCTGAAAAAGTTCGATTCGAATTTTCGTCCTTGGTCGGTGCGGACACAGTGAGGGGACTCGAAGCGAGCAATCCGTCCAGCGAAGAAGCCGAGGCGACGTCTTCCGCATTGATTCCCTCAAGGGGCCACGCCTCAGGCCACCGAGTACACCGATCGATGGCGGTGAGGTAGTAGCGACCAGAGGGGCTAGTCTAATGCTCCGAGCGGTGGAAGTGACATACCCGGTGACTTTAGCGCGCTGGCATTGAATGCAGGAGCGCGCCCAGGTGTGGCAATCCCTCTGCACGGAGGGCAAGACATAGCGGTCGGCCACGAGGCGTGTTGAGGCGCGTATACCGAGATGGCTGAAATTATGCAGCTGGTTGAAGAGACCGTGGTGTTGGGAAATTGGCACGTAAGGGCCTGCTTCGTGCTGTTTACATTTTGTAGTAGATAGTCGCTGTCGATCCAGGTATTGGGACTTGTTGCAGCTGTAGTGAGGACCGCGCTTACTAAGTTCTTGCAGTTAGAAGTCTGTAGACTTGGCTTCGGCGAGGACGATAGCAGTTATCAGCGAAGAGCTGAGAGCGGCCACATGTGGAAACGCTTCGGCGGACCACGTTGTCCTCCCCGCTGACGTGTTTGATGTCGAGGGTAAACTGAGCAATGGACGAGAGCTGGTTCTGCTGGACCGGCGGGAGTTTGTCCCGGCGTTAAGAGAAGGCGCAGGGTCAGAGGTTTATTGTCTGTGCATTTAGTGCAGTGCTGTGCTTCGAGAATGTGACGAAAGTGTTGAACTGTTTCGTATATCGCCAGAAGTTGTCTGTATTAAGCTTGCAAACTTGACGGGGCGGGTGTCGTGGTTTCGGTGGTGGGACTGGCCGCCAAAGGAGAAGAACGCCAAGGGATGCCAGGTGTTCTATACGCGCTGCATAAGGGCGGCGCCGACGGCGAATCTAGAGGCGTCCGTGAAGAGCCCAAAAAAGAAAGTCTGGCACAGGATGAGTGAGAAGTGTGGCGGTGCAAAGGGCAGCTTTGTCGAGTCGAGTTCCCCCTGGTGAAACTTCATGGCCGAGGAATTGGACGACTGAAGTGCCGAGTGTGCTCTTTGCGAGATTGTCGAGAAGGCCGTGGCCATCGAGGGGTTGGAAAATTAGGCAAAGGTGCGTGTGGCGTTCGTCGGCGTTACGGGATAAGATAAATGGAAATGGTCAATAGGAATAGGTCAATAAGATAGACGAAGCAGAAGTCGGGGCTGCGGACGACTTCGTCGATGAAGCGTTTAAAGGTTTGTTCTGCGTTTCTCAGGCCAAACCTCATGAAGGGAAAGTGAACAAGCCGAAGTGGTAATGATAGCGGTTTTCGGGACGTCGTCCGGATTGACGAGTATCTGTGTGTAGGCCTTCACCAAGTCTAGTACGGTGAAAACGTGCCAGCCATAAATGCGAGAGGCGAATCCTGTATGTGGTGAACGGCGTACCTGTCCGGACTGGTGCGGGTGTTGAGGGCACGGTAGCCCCCCCCCCCCCCCCCCCCCCCCCCCCCCCCCAGCGCGTCCAGCCTTCGGTCTTCTTTGGGACAAGGTGAAGTGGTGAGGCCCATGGGCCATCGGAGCGGCGGGCGATTCTCTCACAGAGCATGGCTTCGAACTCTCCTTTGGCAATGCTCATGAGGTTTCGTCCGGGGCAAGGCGATGGGCGCGGCAGAAATCCGGAGGGGGAGGGGGGGAATGGGTGGCCTGGACTTGATTTATTGCACAGTGGTGTGTTGCACATCATGTGCCAACCCGCTAGGGCTCGTTCATTACTTAATATAACTATAATTTCCTCCAAACAGTGAATGATTTTCAACACCGATTATTTTGATGCTTGGCTGGTCGGTAGTCGTTCGCTGTCCTGGCGAAGAATTTCCCATTCTCGCGTCCATGAGATGGTCGTGCGCGGCAGTTCGGAAGGAGGTTGTAGTGCACCAAAAAGTCTGAGCCGACGATTGGCTCGATGGCGCCGGCGATGACAAAATTCCAATGAAAGCCACGGCGTATGTTTTAAAAACGGGACTACTAGGAATTGCGAGCGCAAGACTTGAATGCTGGACTGGTTTGACTTGGCGCCTGAGCTCGAAAGACTTTGGAGGACGGGTGACTTGAAGATGGCTCGTGGGTTGCAGCAAATGTCGGAACCGCTGTTTTGTGATTTGGCCGGTGACGAAGATGCGATGGCCTTCAGACTTGCAGCTAGCGTCCGTTTCTGTGAGCTGGATTTGGCGTTTCCCTTATGTCCAGCAGAGCAGGGTGGTCGACACTGCCGTGCTGTCCCCGAAGTGTCGATGGTAAAAGCGCCGGTCGCCGTCACCAGGCTGCTGCGACGGGGTTGTTCACTGGTTTGCGGGTGGGCGCGTCGGCAAGTTTTGATCCAAGAGTCGTTGAATGGAGCTGAGCGGTCGACTGATATAGTAGAAGCTGTGTGGAAGCTGTGTGGTGTTCAGCGGTGCGGCGACAGCCTTGATGGTGCGCAACTGCGGCAAACAGACCTTGATGACGCTATCCCGGCAAGTTGGTAGACAGGTAGAGTCAACTGAGCCAGCAGAATTGCCTGGAAGTGCGATGGGAGTCGTTGAAGCCATAGTTCTCGCAGTAAGCAATCCTGGACTTCCATGTTTCCCACGAAAGCACGCATGTCGCAGAGGAGCTGTGAAGGCTTCCGCTCGGCAAGTTTTTCACACTGTAGTTGTCGCACCTTCTGTTCTTCCGAGGGCGACAGTTTAGTCCTGAGGTGTTCGTGATGGTTGGGCGTTGGTTGGTTGGCAAGAATATCCCGGACCTCGTTGGCGTAGCGGGCATGGAAGTGGGCGACCACATTATTGTAACGGGTCCGGCCTTGCGTGATGTGCCCGAGGGAGAACTGAGCCTCGACTTGGGCGAACCATACCGCGGGCGAGTCGGCCCCAAAACGGCGGAAGTTCCATGCAGGTGGCTGCAGCACGGAAGCGATGAGTTGGCCGTGCCGTACCTCCTGAAGCTGTGGCTCCTGCTTGTCCATGGCGATGCGTTATTCTCCGTTGTCCGGATCACCAGATGTGGGATGTCGTCTCTGCTGAAGGACGAATCGCAAAATAAAATCCTTACAACTAGTTATTCAGTTAGCAACGGCAGCGAACAAGCATACCAACGCTACGCACGTCTCTTTAGCGAAAGGAAAAAAGCCCTCTTCCCAACCGGGCCGCCTGTTCTGTTTAGCCACCGTCGGTAACGCATGCCTCGGGCAACACGGCGTTGGCGCTGTGTTTGATTGGTAACGCAGGTCCAGCGTGCGGCACTGTTATGTTGACCCGGATGATATCAAGGCGGAGGCTTCCCGGAAATATGCTCAGAGTGTGCCGCCACAGCTATGAAATCCCTCAATGAAGCAAAAAAAAGGAAAAGATTTGAACTTGCCAGCTTCCCTCGTCTCCTAGTGCACCGCAGGATAACCGAGCCTCCCAATTTCCTAGGCACAACGGTCACGTGCTAGCACGCACTTTTTGGCTCCGCAGCAGCCGCTGGTGCCATTGTCGTGGTAGAAATCGTGCTTCGTTTTCGTTTTGTGCGACAGAGTTTTGGCAGAAAGCATTTTTCGAGATTTGGTGGTGTATACTCGTTGCGGCGCCGCCCACCTTCTGTTTAGCATACGGATACTACCACCGAAGTGGCAGCGAGAGAACGTTTTTTGCCATTCCGTCCGGAAAAAATTCGCACTGGCTTAGCTCGGCTATGTCAAGATATAGGTAGCGTGAGCTACTCTGAGCCGCTGAGCAGCAATTTCGCTGTCCTCCATGGCTATACCTAACTGACAAACGCTCCGCTATATGTATACCCCCCCCCCCCCCCTGATACCTCTGCGCATGAGCTGAAAATGAGGGGAGCTAAGAAGCGTCTCCGGCGCAGCGTCAGACTTGGCTACTGCGCAACGGAGGCGCACAGCTGGGCACGCGCCGGAGCAAGAGCGTATGCCGCGGCTATGAAGTCACGCCTCTGGAATGGGTAGAACGGCGAGGCCGGTGCGCGGCGGCGGCGGCTCCTGAGCGCCAGCTGTATGCCGTGTGACTTCACTGCTTCTCGGGCATGCGCAGCACGGCTCTCCAGGAGCCCACACGAAACTGCTCCACCTCGGCCAGTGTAGCTCACGCTACAAAAGCAATGCAGCTTGACGAAAGGTTCGCCTTCTTAAGATCGGCCAGGAAAACATTGATAATGTATTGGATCCGCATCTTACCGATTTAGGTGACCGTTGTTCAGTTGTCGCGCTTTTTTTTTGGAGGATTTGGTGCGAAGCGCAACAGTCTTAATTCCGTTTGGCATGGCTGTAGATGGATTTGTTCGCTCGCGGGTTACAAAGGCCGTGCTTCTCATTATCTTAACCCCGCCAGTCACGCTGCTGGCTCTGCTAGGTTCTGCAGGTATACTTTTCATGTCACGGGCATTACGTGGTTTGGTCGTACTCAGACTCGTTCGCAGGCTCGACTCAAAACTTGCGATTCATGTTGTTTGCGCTGCGCTGTTTACAATGCTTGCTGTGCAGCATTAGATTTCACGCTGCCCACATCGCTGGGCGTATTTGTTTGTTGCAGTTAGACTCCTTTACTAATGAACTCAAGACTAAAGAGGCGGATCTCGCTGTTTGAGCGACGCTCTTCATGCATCTCGCTGTGCATGTCTTGCTTTCATGTTGCGGGCATTGCTGACCGTGTTTTTTCTGTTAGGGTTCTGATAGGATTAGGCACAGTCACAGCAGCTATCTCTTGAATACTGCATATCTCCATGGATATTCCTGGAGAATACAAGCGAGGACCTCCGTTAACTTAGTTACATATATTTATCCTTGTGTTCTAAACATTTGCATCAAACAACTTCCTAAACGAACAACGTCTTGATTCAAAAAGGGCTGAGTAAATTGGAGTTTCGGTTTTTCAACGTTTGATTCTGTTTTTATTCTCCTTAGACCGAAAGCGATTAATACACTGCGGCAGTCCTGGCTGCTGCGTGGTGTGCATGAATGTTACGTGAGTTAAGACAATGCCTCTTATCAGCCATTATTGCATATGGTGACCCAAGATGACAATCACCTAAACAAACAATATTTTATTATGTCATGCAGAGCTGTAGCTACGCGCGAAGCAGCGGTTAAAATCCTTTTTTGATTGCTACTAGTAAACCCAAACAGTTAGGCTTACATAAAAACCATTCTGAAACAACCTTGTTACAGTGCGATAGTTGGGCACCGTATTTACCTATTTACAAACGATAAGGAACTACAGTCAGTCGGACCCTTTTAACGTTAGCCTGTGAGGTGCCCGAGGTATAGTAAGTCCGAAACAACCGCTAAGCTTTCCTGCCCTAAAAGAAATTAATATGACAGTCGCCTAGGCACATTCGAGTGCATGAGAAAACGCGACTTTTGAGAGAATATATTATGAAGGCATTACACCGCCTTTGTTTAAATAATGACTAGGCCGCAAATCTAGTCTGATGTCAGTACACTCCCTCTTGGCGGAGTTAAGTTTTGAATTAATTGGGCAAAATTCGTTGGTCCAAAACCAACACTCCGAGGATGTTCACTGCTGTGCCGCGAGCTCATTCGCGCATTCGACTTCCACCGTGTGCATCCCGACCAAAGCGATCGCAGTGCAAAATTTTCCCATAAAGCAGTGCAGCATGGGTCGAGGCAATTATTTGGGGTAACTATAATTCCTGAATCGTCCGTGCAATGATCTCATCGCAGATGAATCAGAGAGAAAAAGCTGCAAACAATTTATTCGGTCGCGCGATCCACTAAGCGCCAAAGCGCGAGCATTGGGATACAACTCTTAAGATGGGCAGCGAGCTCGGCCGCGCGCACCAACTCCACCGCGTGCACTGCAGTCAAAGCGATCGCATTTAGAAAAAAAATTCAGTAAAGCAGTGAAGCGTTACTCGGAGCAGTTGTTGAGTACATAGTTTTTTAAATCTCCTATGCCATGATCTCATTTCGCCCGCAGCCAAGGCAGAAAACGCACGCGTTGTCAACTTCGCACGAAAGGGAATTGGGGAGCGTCTGCTAGCTTCCGCTTGCCTAGGTGCCGCCACGTAGGCGCCCGGGAGGAGCCGAGAGATGGCGCGCCGGCATAAGAGGAGGACGGAGGAGATGTCATTACTTTTAGTTAATCGAGGGGCTTTAATTGGCTAGAACTGGGGACGGCACTAGAGGCGCCCCGTTGAACACGCCCGGTGAGCCTGCAGGCGCCAAAAATAGGTGGCTGAAGCCGTGCTGCTAATAAATAGCTACATTGGAAATGAACAGTTTTTGCGTGCCGCGCAAAATATCCCCGTCTCCACCACCGAACGAAAGCCGGAATCTGCGTCAGCGCATGCGACTGGAAGGCGTGATGTGACCGCCCTTTTGAATGCCGTTAGTTTCTTCCGTGGGGTGTAGCTGCACGAGCTCAGCAATATTGGCGCACAAAGCCACCGCTCCGCGCCGGCAAGGCCTGTTTTTAAAATTACCTTGCGACTATCTGGAAGGGCTGGAGTCCAGGAGATGCTGGACTTTATTCTTACAGTCAGTGGTGCTTGTTAACGTTTGGACTTGAAGGAAAAAAAGAAATGTAGAGAAAGTATCAATGCACGCTTGAATTTTACAATTAAAATAAATTTTAAACAAATTTTGGAGTTAAAGGAGATAAGTAAATATGAGGTCCTTCCTTTCATATTTGTGGGGTGCATGAGTGAAAGTGCTAAGAACAGCATTTGATTTCTCCATTAATAGTTTGTCGGGAGAACAATAGCCGTTAGAGAAATGAACAAGGCGAGTGACGGAAGCAATACTTTCTCCAAACTGTGCAAATCTTAGCAGCACGATTGAAGAACTTATAAGAAAGTAAAACACTGTAGTATGTACTATATTACATGGAAGTGTTCAACACTCTTGGGCAAATATTTTGAATATCAGGAAAAGTAAGCTACTGGTACGGAAATGCCGAAGATAATGGTCCATTATTCCGTAAACAAGCAAAAACCTTCTTTTGTAGTGTTTCCATCGCTCGCATCGAGCACTTAACACTGTCTTAGAACAACAATGGGGAATTCTTCTAAAGATTGCAAAAATGTTAATAGCAAAAAAATGCAACCCTACACACAGGAGGTCTGCGAATATATTGATTGTTACAGTGAAATCTTGCAAGGCAAGAAATCCATATGGGCAACATATATTACGATATTGGAGATTTAGTAACGAGCCTTGGTAGGCAATAGCAATCATTAGCATGGAACGTATCCTCGCAAAACGTCTCCTAAAAATAAAAACATCATGGGTACCGTGGAGTTTTGTGTGAATACCCGACAGTGACAAAAAATTAGTAAAATGGAGGATAAACTAAAATAATCTCCTAAGTAACAAGCAATGAGTTCACATGTATTTATCATGGACAGCCGACTGTTCTTTGTTGGAACAAATTTGTCGTGCCGAATGCGATGCGCCCAAACAAACGTTTGCTTGTTGCCTGACTTCATGTCTCGTCTTTCGTGGCTTCTTTTCTAGTGTACTGCACGAGTCAATTACTAGTCATTCGTAAATTACGGCCTTGAACCTGACACTACACACCTGATGCTCTGGCGTTCATCTGGTAACGCCAACCTCACCAGAAGGGCAGGCATATAACAAGAAATGATTTAGAGAAGGGGCCTTAGGTAACTTTTTGTATAAATGGGAATGGAGCGATGGTGGTGGTTGGGGGGAGGGGTGTTTGGGCAGTACATACCAAAATAGATCACTGCAAATAAAAACGGGAGGAGTGGTTTAGGTTCATTTCGGGGCAGGGCCGCATCCCCCCGGCCTTTCCCACTGGGATATGTGCCTCCAGACGTGTGCTGCAGAGTGCCACAATTGAGTGCTTGCCCTGCGACAAGTACACTTGCACCCTTATGATTACAGATATTGTTCGTGTGCAGGTTGCCACATTTACTCGCTTGATACAAGTACCTACAGAAATATAGTTGCTGCTCGCTTGCGATTTTCCCGCCGGTTATAACGTGATGTCGGCGAATTAACGATACTAATGGCAAAGCATAGTTTTATCCGCTTTAGCACGTAATGTCTTATAAACTGCTTTCTTGTTCTATTGACTTAGTTAACCGTATGCGTGAATCGTTTGTGCCTGAACTAAACATTTACCTCTGCAAAAGCTCACAAGTGCTTGCTAATAAAAGTAAACATATAGTTTCCACGTGTTTTACAACACCACAATTGAGGAAATGCCGTAGAAGTCAAAAGGCAGGAACGCTGCGCGAATGCCTAGCTTGTAAGGCAAGAAGCTAATTTTATTGCAGCGAGGTGGGAGCAAAGAATGCCACCTTGTTAAAGAAACGGCTGTGCTAACGCTGACAACCACCTTCAAGAAGCTTAATTCGTCCGCCGCATCCGCGCGAATCCGATACAATCAAGACGCTTATGTCTACGGAAGTGTTCGCTGTTTTGGTTGTTTTCGGTGAAAACAGCCAGGGCCTCACGTTTACATGGGACGTACCAGTTTTCGTGAAGGATCATCATTGTTGGGCGTAGAATCCCAGATTTAAGAAAGGATTGTTCCCTTTTGACAGTACTCATTCGAAGCTCGTAAAAAGAGCGATAATTGCCAATTTCCGATCGAATTCTCAGGAAGATCGTGCCATCACATGACGCCTATGAGCATTCGCGGTCATGTTCAGCGGCTGTAAGAAGCATAGTACCGCCCTATTCATTTTGGCTGTTTCTGAAATGTTGCTACAGAATGTGAAGTGACTGCATGATAACAGAAACCCGGAAGTACAAAATAAACCTATGCAGGCAATTTATTACTTCCTAAAGTGTCCATGGCACCTAAAAAGATGTATCGAAGTTTGATTAGTCGGCTTTAACATGACTGAGCGCGTCGAAATAGTTGGTGGTGTGCCGCGTGTCAGCACTCATTCGTGGCCGCGTTTAAAAATAAATCTGATTCTAAAAGCCAAAAGAACAGCAGCCAACAAATACACGGCACACAGGAAAGAACACAGGTACACGAGCTTCACGTGCTGTAAATTACGCTCCATGCTTTCACAATCTGCTCTAAGATGCTTTCGCCAGCTAATGATGAATGCTTTGTTTCACTGGTCGGGCAAAAAATTAGAAATGTATTTCGAAATGTCTTATTTGCATCTGTTTTCAGGGGAATAGCGCCTGGCTATTCCCCCACCCGGGCTAAACCACGCACAAAAAGACGTATGTAACATAACGTTTAAAAAAATGTATTAACTTCAATATGACGTTCGAACTTTGACATTCTTTTATAATATGTACTCGCCTGATGTTAACTGAGGTTCACTTCAGAGATGCCGTGAGAAAAAAGAAAATAATTTTGAAGGTGTTTGTTTACATGCATTTCTATGGGCCCCGATTCAATCAGGGTCCCAAACAGCGACAGCAGCGTCTTTGAATCTTGCATACGTCACATACTCGAGTTTGTCTATGGCAGGATCGATCTGTGACGTAAATATATGTCTATTCCGGCCATTTCTTTACATTCTTCGCCGCGTGATGGGCGTTTTTATTAATGGCCATTTAAGATTCTAGCCAGCGTAGGCCCAAGCAGGTACTTTTCACAGTTGAGGAATACGTTATCAAAAACCTTGTTAAACTGAGTTGGAAGAACCCTGAAAGGCACTAAGCAATGCCTGCATGCCCACCTTAAAAATGAGACAGAAGCAGATTGAGAACTACCTGCGGTGTTCTGAAGGAAGGCCAAAACACTGGAAAAATAAATCTGCTTAAAAAAACATAGCTTGCGGACAGGACCAAAAAGAATTACATAATTTAACGAAGGCACTAATAGTAAGCTGTTCAAGGCGGATCTATAAGGGATGAACACCAGATTCATGGTAATTTGGTTCGCCGCCAAAATAAAACCGAGGCATAACCTCAATTCTCCCGCCACTCGAATTTTGAACAGAGAGAAGCCTGTAGACAACGCTGCCTGATAAAAGGGCGCAACCAAACTCAAAGATGGCACGGACGTAAAACTTACATGTCATTGGCCTTATTCTGTAAGCTGTTTTTTTCCCCATTACCCATTTTGCGTCAATTTGGTGCTCTGTCATTGGTCACTCTAAGTCGCTTTAGGACCAACCAAACCTTTCCATTTACATCATGAATTTTGTTTACGCAGCTAAATTCACGATCTGTATCACTAGGGTTTGAGTCGTTCAGAGTAAAAAGTGGACTTGAGGGGCAGCCACGCTAAATATCAATTAATATATCCTTCGAAGTTTACAATTTGACGAAATGCACAAAACAACAAACGCGGTTGGTTCCGCGCTGCCATGTCGCATGGCAGCCCAAGCAGCCGGCAAGTTATACCGGAAGAGTCCAGATGTGGGCAAATGCCCTCATTTTTGCTTTTTCCTCTCTCACCTTCAATTTTGAATCCATACCCTCCCTCATCTTCATCCTCACTTCCAAAAATTTGCTGGCCCTCCCCCTCACACCTTCGGCCCTCCCTCACCCTCGCCCTAACTCACAGTCGTTTTAAAACGAGTTATTTCTTGTAGTCGGTAACTACTGGCAGTATTACTCTAATAAACACAAAAGACAAGCCCTCAAGCCACTACTGAACGAGAGGCTAGACGCTTAAAATGGTTTGGGTGTAGATGTGTGTTGTTTGAGCTAATATGTGCGACAAAACCGAGAGATTTACGAGTTGAGGCCCAAAATATCACTAAGCTTTTACTTCTTGCACGCACTTTATGCATACATGCATGCGCCCTGCCCTTCTCGATCTATATGCACTGTTCAAATGAGTCAACGTGTTGTTGTGTCTGCGTACAAAACCTAATGCACGCCAAGAATATTTAGAAAACAATGCAGTAGCGTTTACTACTACAATTACTATAACTGCTAAGTACAGGATAGACTCAGAAAAAGGAAAGTTTGTAGGTCGCTTAATTATCATTACAAGATGACACGGCGATGGCACTGGGTCTTCTGAATTTTATTGCTTATAATCTTCCGACATTTCGCGCGGTTTGCTGCATGCTCATCTGTTGACAATTCCACGCGCACTGCTGAAAGGTGAGGGAGACCACGCTTTCAAAATACAGCGTGAGAGACTAGCAGTTCAGCACGCGTGAACGCGGCTAAGAGACGAAGACGACGACATTGCAAGCACAACTGGAGAGCTTGGCACTTCATTCAGGCAGGATGTTAAGGTTTTTCCCAACTGATTGTTAATCTGAGAAAAGTATACGAACCGACATAATTTAAACCGGAGTGGCACTCCCTCTTGGTGATGTCCTCAGCCTTACCTCGTGTCTACTGGTCTGTTGCTCTGTCTTTTTGCGATGTGTTTCGTGGCATTACCTAAATGCTTTCTAAATAATTTAGTTAATGTGTATAGAATTTACTTTCACTGTAATAAATACCATTCTAAAATAAAAGCTGTGGCAATAGCATAGTGGTCTGAAGCAGCGGGCAGCGGAACTGATTTTTAGCGCCGCCGCGGTTTCGGACCCTGCACCCCCAACAATAAAGTTTTATTTATTTTTGCCTTCCCCCGGTGCAGTGCCGGCTCTCCGCTGCAGTGAGGCTCTTATATTGTCGCTTAAAACGAAACATTAATCAAGTAAATTCAAAATCAAAGGGGTTCGTAAAATTCAGCATTTGCGTTGAATAATGGTTATCAGTTACTCCCCGAGTCCTTACTGAACAATTCCTGTCTTTTCCATTTTAGTGCCCTAGCGCTTACACTCCGCCGAAAAGCAGTTGACTGTCTGTCCGAAGCCTGCTTCTAGCATGTAGGCCTCCTTAGTCGCGAGACGTTCTGACGTAATCGCAAGGTACCCACCCGATTGTGAGCAAACTGCCCACCATGGCAGGTCAATCAATTATTATTCGCGAGAGATTCCTCAGAAACAACAAGGGTCTTTCAAGCCCCCTCCTATGGCAGCACCTGCCATCGCAGGGCAGTGGCGCGTAGCTTAACTGTTGCACCTCTGCGCCAGGAGCGGAATCAGGATTTCCAGGGAACTGTGAATGTAGAGAATAACCAATTATAGGGCAGTACAAGTCTAAAAAGATACAATACGAAGCTAACTTACATCATATAATATATCAACCCAATTAAGCTAGTTCGTGTTAAGAATGGCATTGATTATCAAGACAAGCCATGCAAAGCCAGGAGTAATGGCGCTAGAGCACAATTTTTGTGGTTTACCACAAGCTATGGTGCCCGTGATTTTTTCGCTTCCCCGTCTACGCATGGTCTAAGCACTGAGTGTTAGTTCCCTACTATGCATGCAAGAAACTTGGTTCATAAAATCAGGCTTATGATTCCTTGGCCATAGGTCTCGCCAGGGACAGATGAAAACCAAGAAATGTTACTGTTCTTTGGAGAAAAGCTCATTTTTTTTTGTTAGCACGCCTTACAATGCGAGGCAGAGCACGCAATGATTGAGACCAAGGTGGAGAAGCTGCTGCTTTATTTTCATGGCAAGACTACAGCGATTGGCTTTGCTCACCACAATGCGGCACCGCTTTCCTATAGGCTGTTTCAAATGGCGATTTGGATTGAAATCAGAGTTCTCATTCGACTGCGACGGATACCTTGCTTCTTCGCAGATTCATATTGCTGCTCAACATTACCTATTTGAATACTCCATTACGCATACGCTATTAGTAGATTGAGGCTGACTGAGAGCGACGGCAGTTGCTTTTCCTGACGTCTGCTCAGTGCAAGTGCTGCTATAGTCGCCACCTCTTTGTTTTCTGCTGAGAGGCAGTAGTTCACTCAAGGAATATGTTTATTGCCAGCATGACTGTCTGTGCTCTACAACCGCGAATGCCGTCACACCATTTGACATTGTGAGCAGCATGCAAAGAGGTGGTATATGGGAGTTTGTTTCCCAAGCCAGCAGATGGGCTGTGAGGGACGCCGTATTCGAGGGCTCCAGATTAATTTGACCACTTGGGGTCCTTTACAGCGTGCGCTGACATCGCGCAGCATGCGGACGTTTTTCCAGTTGGCCTTCGTATAAATGCGGGCTGCTCTAACCTGGGTTCAAACCCGCGTCATTGGGCTCAGCAGCCGAACACCATAGCCTATAAGGCTTTGCGATAGTCACATGAAATGCGGCAAGAATTTTACAGGTGCGTAAGCAATGGAAAGCACAGTCTTTAGTCCGCCTATAAGGCACGTCTTGCTGTCTTCCTCTCTTGGCATAACGCTGGAGGAAGCACCAATCAAATGCCTAAAGATCAAAATTGGAGGGCCTTGTCTAAGCATTATTCTGTCAGCACTCACTGGGCTTGGCGAGCCCGGGCGCCCATTGAAAAATTGTAGCTGCGAGAGCTCTTGACTTCAGCGGGACAACAGGCAGGTAAAGCGATAAAACTAAGTGCATAGCACTGCTCAATTCGTGTCATTGTGTTGAGAAAAGGCAGCCGTTAAGATATTAGGAAGTGGGGGAGAAGAGATATTGTGTGTTAGAAATAGGTAGATGGGCCGGGTGGCGCTCTTCCTAATGCGCTATGGCTGCAGGAGGTAAAGCAATGTGGAGCAGCCCAACAATGATTGACAATCGCTAGGGCTACAGTCGTATGCAACTTTCATTCCTTCCTTCTGAGCCGCAGTGCTCGTCTCGTTAACCTCCATGTATTTAGGTCTTACCTCTCTCTATTCAACATTACCTATAGCGAAGTCTGGTCAAGTGTTATGGGTACGTTTATAATAAACTGCACGACTACAACCAAAAATTTTAACTTTAACCCAACGTTTCGAAGCCGACTCGGCTCCTTCATCAGGGGTGACTGAGGGCAGTAGCTAAGCGTCTTTAAGTATGGAGGGGAGGAGGGAGGGGGTCAAAGGAACTTCAGCTGTGACGCGAAAGGCGCGGAGGAGGCGGAGGGGGGTTAAGGCTGTTAGTCACGCTGGCGCACTGCAGGGAGGTGGTGACGCGACTATTTTTCCTTGAGTTAAACAGCGAAGTCCCTGGGCATAAACTGGGGGCAGGTTTCTTTTTGTGCGGTTGATATTGTTCGGGGCGGTTTGGATATGCCAGGATTCTAGAAGGAGCCTTTTGTGGTAATATGTTTCGATTCCGAGGATGCACGTTTCTTCGAAGTTGATTCTATGGTCGGAGTCCTCGGAATGTTCTGCTACTGGATTGCGTTCTCTTGCGAATTTGCGGACGTCGTTTTAATGTTGCCGAATTCTTTCTTTGAGATGTTTTGTTTCGCCGACGTAGCTTGCGTCGCAGTCGGCGCATGGATTTTGTAGACAATGCCTTGGGCTCTTTCTCTCGGCGGCCGTTCTTTGGGAACAGCTAGGCAAAGCTCAACAGTGTTTGTGGGCTTGTGCGCAACCTGGAGACCCGATTTTTTCAGGATTCGGGCGATGGTTTCGCTGACCCCTCCGACATAAATAAAGTGACGTATTTTGGTGGTGGCGTTGGTCTGTGTGCGTTGATTTCCTGAGGAATGTTGCGTTTTTGACGTCGAATGGTTTTTTGAATAAAGTATTTTGGGAAGCCGTTATATCATTATCGTGCGTTGTTCTTTTCTTTGGTCAAGTTCTGTGCTGCAGTGTGTCTCAACTCTTCTGAACAGCGTCTTCACCACTGATGCTTTATGGACTGTCGGGTGGTTCGAAGAGAAGTGAACATACCGGCTTGAGTGGGTTGGTTTGCAGTATACGGAGAATTGAAGGGTATTGTTGTTAAGGGACACGAGGACGTCAAAAACGGCAGGGAGTTTCCTTGTTCCACCTCTAGCGTGAACTGAATGTCAGGTTCTGCGGAGTTTAAATGACGAAGTAAATTTTGAGTCTCAGATCTTTTGATGACAGCGAAGCAGTCGTCGAAATACCTGAGGAAAATCTTTGGTTTCGGGTGGAATGAGTTGAGGTCCCGTTATTGGATGTGTTCCATGGTTAAATTGAGCATGACGACAGAGATGGATGCTCCCATTGGTGTTCCTTTCACTTGTCGGTAAAATTCCCCGTTTCACGAGAAGTATGTGTTCGATAGGCACAACTCCAGGAGGCGGCACACATCACTTACACTCAGCGAGGTTCGTGCGCTGAGTGTGTCGTCGCGTTGTAGAGCTTCTCGGGTGGCAGTCACCGCAAGCTTCACGGGGATGTTTGTGAAAAGTGGCACCACGTCGAAGGAGACAAGGCATTCATCGGCCTCAAGGGTGGCTTGGGACACCAGTTCGATGAAGTGAGTGGAATGACGGATATGGGTTGCTGCTTTTCCTGCGGGAAGAAAAGTGCCTGAGCACGCGCACAATGACTATTCTGAAGCCTTATTGTCGTAACAACTAGACAACTGTGTTGCGGACGATTCTTCTTAATGTTGCGTGAGACACGAGAATTGAGGGGCACACTAGTGCGTAGAAGAGGACCGTCCGCGGACTACCGGATAAAGTACTTTGCATGAGCCTTTCAAACAACGTCCACTATTGCAACCTCAGCGAAAGGTCACTGTCAAAAGTTCACCTGAGTAAGAAACGTAAAAAACAGATCGTACGCTGTTCTTTTTTTATGGCAGCCTTCAATGCAGCAAAGCACGGAGAGCCAAGCGAGCTCTTTCTTGTAGCGCTGGCTGCAGACGTAAAATGACTGGCGCAAGGCAAAAATGAGTTGCAGTCAGTGGAAATTCTTGCTAGCAGAACGTTAGATTTTAGCCCTCTACAGGGTAAAGCGCTGTGCTTATACTTGTAGGAAGCAGCTTGCAACGTGGTTCTGATTTAGAGATAGTGGTACGCATGCAACGTTTTATAGATGCATACTATAATAGTTGTGTCCCTGGCATTCTTCCTGCTTGAACACTTGTGTTGCTATATTTTTTCTTGCCTAGCGAGAAAAAGAAGTGGAGGGGCAGAAGAGTGTGACGAGCTGAGCTTAAGAAATGGAAACCTGCAGCGCAGTGGAATCACTTCAGTCCTTCAGCCCTCAGTAGTCCCAAGCAACCTCTGTATCCACCCAGACGAAGATATATCATTCCCTCTCAAGACCAAGGTTTACCTATAGATTCATTGCGCACAAATTTCTTATCACACAGCGCTACCGTAATACGAAAACTGAAAGCTGAAGATCATTTCTATTAAAATCTCTGTTGCGTGCTGCCAGAAAACAAAGACCGGACTCCTTACTTTACTGCTACGAGGTTCTCATATTATTGAATTTTGCTCAATGTGAGATCCATAATATTCATTCTCAGTTAAGCAGTTTTACAATTCGGTCACCAAAGAGCATTTCAAAGCTGTCCGTCACTCACCCCGAGTTGGTGGTCTTCTGCGGTGGCTGATAACGACTGGTAGCGTTGGCGAGCAAATTGTCGGCCGCATTAAGCACCAATGTGTCGATTTGCTCGTAGAGCCATTCGTAGAAGATGGCGTCAGGAGATGCTTTCGGCTCCGTCGGCAAAGAGTTGCCCTCCGCGTTCCGTGTCAGCACCTCTTGAAGGTCATGCATATTTCTAAGCAGTGACTAGCTGAAGCCCGGGCGGCGGTTCTGTTAATCAATATGTGTATTTTTACACCGCTGTCATCTTAAACAGCATCTGTGTTTTAGTAGCGTTTCACAAATAACATTCGAGTGGAACGAATTATTATCTACAGAGCTTTTCAAGATTTTCTGCAAGGATTGCCTTCGACGAAAATTTTGTGTGGAAAGGTTTATAGTCTTTGCTGACGTGCTAAGGTTGGAACCCGAGTGTCATATTTGCCGCTACTTGGGGTGTCCATTTTCACAGCCTGATTGAGAACATAACAGAACATGGGACAATTATCTCAAGAGATTGGGAAGTTAACTGTTAAACCCTCATAACCATTCGTTAAAAGTGCGTACGTGCTTTCATTCCGGATGGCGATAGCAGCAAAGATGAAATCACTTGCATGTAGTGATGACCCGGTTGTTGGTGCCTCTAGTACAAGTTAACAGTCACATAATTGCTTCTGCACAAAAGTACACCCAATTTTGTGAATGGCTGCCGTTCACAATTGAACGACCACTACACTTTGCGGCGATGTGCTATGCCTAGTTGCATTTTATTTTAATGCCTCTTAATTGTATTCGAAATAATAAAGAAACGCTTATGGCGCATGGCGTTGAATAAAACCGAGAATGGCCGTTGCTGTCGGCAGTGTGTTCCTTGGAACGCGTTCAAGGACTGTATTGCAAACAGAAATCTAAGCTCCTAGTTGATTTTCAACTTCAAGTGGCGATGACAGTAAGCACTTTGTTCATGTCGAAATCAGTGTTTCTTAATGACTTGGTGGTTCTAACTCGCAAACATTCACGATTCTCGAGGAAAGCAGAAGGTTAACTATTTATTTACAACGGAAATAAAACAAGAAGAAACGAGCAAGGAGAAATCTATTAACAACAACACTAAACCGATCAGACGATTAAGCCCCGGTTCAACCCAGAGTGCTCAATTTAACCCCTCTGTCTTCGCAGTAAGCGGAGAGTCACCAATAAGATAATGAGAGAGACTCCTCACCAATCAATGGTTTGGAAAGGAAATCAAAGTTCCCGCCAGGTTATCACAGATTGGATAAAGGATATCGAATCGACTAAACAATTATCGGGGAAAAATAGGCCTGCTATTCCCTTGGCCAGCCAAACATTTGGGAAAGGAGAGGTTTCTATCAAAAATACAAACAGCACATACACAACGACCATTCCCGACCGCACAGAAATTACCACATTCCTAAACTCAACATCTGCCTTCTCTTTCGCACACCTACATGTGAGGCAATCGCATGCCGAAGGAACAATCGTTCGAGAAGTTCGGTTCCTTAGAGAAAAAAAAAGTCGTCAATGAAATTAACGCTTCACGACCACCTTATTCTATGACGTGCCTCTAGCGCATGCCCGAAGCTCGGCAACCCTTTGTCTCCATGCACAGGTCAACCCCCGTACCTGCCTAAATTTCTTTAAGGCGGGTTATGACTGTGACGGCTCGAAGGACACAAAGACATCCGCGGCAAGTAGGGGAGATTGGTGCGGCGAAGCACGACCGGCGGCGGCCAAGCTTTCTCGTTCTATCTCCCTCGTGCTAGAGCCGCGCGCTCGCCGCTCGCGCTCGCTCTCCGCCTCTTCTTTTATTCCCGTATCACCTTTCCACCGGGGGGGGGGGGGGGGGGGGCGGAGAAGTCAGGCCGTGCTTTGATGCAGGGTTTCCTGGGGCGATGCAATGTGGGCTCGCAGATAGGAAACGGTCACACTCTTCGTTGAATTCGAAGTGTGTGAGCTGGGCGAAGGTGTCTGCAGTCGCCGAAGAAGGTCCCACACCGGTTAGGCTAACTTCAGGGAGTTTTATGCATATTGAGCGGCGATCCGTTTATGGGACTGCATTGCGTGGGGAAGGCACGGAGCCAGCAGGCGACGACGGCACTGATGAGAACCCGGTAGCTAAGTCGGAGTCACCGCAGGCGCCGTAGACATATCGCTTCATGTTTGAAACATGCTCTGGGAAAATGTGGTGTACACCGCATGGTCGATGCTCTGGCAGGTCTTCGAGGCGGTATGTCACGGGGCCGAGTCGGGCAACGACACGGTAAGGGCCGCGGTATCGGGGCAAGAGCTTTGCGGCACGGCCAGTCGCACGGATGGTGCGGCGAACGAGGACCAAGTCACCGGGCCGGAAGGGGGGATGTGGTGGTGCTGCCGCGTTGGCCGCTTGCACACGCGCGTGAGCCGTGAGGAGGTTGCGCTGGGCGTCGAGGCGGGCGGAATGAAGTCGTTGAGCAGATTCAGTTGGTGACGCAGTAGGATGGGGAAGGCCCAACTGCGCGTCGAGAGGGATGGAGGGCGTTCTGCCATAGACGACTGAGAACGGCGTCACATGCGTTGTTTCTTGCGCTGCAGTGTTGACTGCAAAAGCTGCAGCAGAAACAAAACGATCCCAGTTTGTGTGGGACGGAGCGACGTAGGATGCGAGTATATCCGTGAGGGTACGGTTAAAACGCTCCACGAGGCCATTGCACTGCGGATGATTGACGGATGTAGTGGAATGTGCAATGCCGAAGGAGCGGAGGGCTCGCTCGAATTCATGGGACATAAAGCGGCTCCTACGGTCCGTGATGAGGGGCCGGGGAACACCGTGCCGAAGAACGAGATGCTGTTCCACAAACGCGACGGCATGAGCGGACGACGTGTCTGGAACGGGCAGTGCTTCGACCCACTTGGAGAAGTAGTCGATCGCAACCAGAACATACCGGTTGCCGGCACGCGTCTTCGGAAACGGGCCCAAATGATCCAGTCCAACCAGCTCGAAAGGTGAACTTGGTGGCGAAAAAGCCTGCGGGGGTGGCTTGGTTACACCTGTGGACGGTTTTCTGTACTGGCATGTCTGGCAGGACGCCACGTGTTCCTTGACATCTCTGGACATATTAGGCCACCAAAACCGCTCCGACACTCGTGCGTAGGTCTTGCTGCGACCAAGGTGACCAGCCGTGGGAGCGTCGTGTAAGCCGCGCAAGATTTGCGACCGCAGTGTTGCCGGCACAACTGGCAACCAGACGGGTGGTCGACCACGGAGCCGCTTCACATGACACAAGAGGTCGTCCTTCATTCGATAGACCCGGCGTAGTTGGCGGAGGCCTGCGCCGGCGGCGGTGCCAAGGGAGTGGATTATGGCAGCAATTGCGTCTGTGCAGTCCTCAGGTCCGTCAAAGCCGTCACGGAACAAGGGTGGCGAGAAAGGAAATCGGCATCTTGATGGGCAGAGCCGCGCCGATGCACTATTGTGAAATTGTACTCTTGAAGTTGCAGGGACCAGCGTGCAATCTTGGCATTCAAATGTTTGGCGGACTGCAGCCAAGTGAGAGCGCTATTGTCCGTGACTATGGTGAAGTGACGGCCGTACAGGTAGGGACGGAACTTCTCGACGGCCCAGACAACGGCGAGGCACTCGAGTTCTGAAGAGTGGCGGCGGCGCTCAACGTCGGAAAGCTGGCGGCTGGCATAAGCTAGGACTTTGTGGTCACCAGACTCGTCTTCTTGCAGGAGGACAGCGCCGAGCCCATCTTGGCTGGCATCCGTGTGGAGGACGATGGGGGCCGATTCGTCGTAATGGGCCAATGTAGGAGGCTCGAGGAGGGCGTGCTTGACGTCAAGAAACGCGAGCTGTTGGGCCTGCGTCCAACTCCACGGTGCATTCTTCTTCAGTAGGGTGGTCAATGGAGCGCTGCGCTTGGCAAAGTCCGGAATGAAACGACGGAAATACGAAGCAAATCCAAGGAAACTTTTGAGCTCCTTGGCGGTGGTGGGAGCTTCGTAAGCTGTAAGCGCTTTTAGCTTTTCAGGGTCGGGACGGATGCCATGCCGGCTCACAACGTGACCCAAGTACGTCACCTCCGCGAAACCGAAGAAACATTTTTTTGGTTTTAAGCGAAGCCCATCAGAGGTAAGGGCTTCGAGGACGAGTTTGAGGCGTCTCTGGTGTTCTTCAAATGTAGCCGCGTAGACAATTACGTCATCCAGGTAGACCAACGCCATAGTCCACTTCAAATGGCCTAAGACTCGGTCCATGAGACGCTGGAAGGTGGCTGGAGCGTTCGAGAGACCGAAGGGCATACGGTTGAACTTGTAAAGGCCGTCGGGAGTCACGAAAGCCGTCTTTTCCGCATCATCGGGGTGAACAGGCACCTGCCAGTAGCCCGAGAGCAGATCTAGCGTGGAAAAATAACGGGCCCCCTTCAGGCGGTCAAGCGCATCGTCGAGGCGAGGCAGCGGGTACACGTCGCAATTAGTAATAGCATTTAGCTTCCGATAGTCAACGCAGAAGCGGAGTGTTCCATCCTTCTTGCGCACAAGGACGACAGGGGAGGACCAAGGGCTACAAGAAGGGGCAATGATTCCCTGGTCAAGCATGTCGCACACGTGCTGCTGGATGACTCTCCGTTCGGCTGGCGCTACACGGCGAGGTTGGTGATGAACGGGCCCGCGGTTTTTGGTGTTGATCCGGTGTTGAGCCCAGGAAGTGCACCCGAGTTCACCGGCGCTGAGAGCAAGGCAACTGCGATGCTCGAGCAGCAAGGTCTTCAGAGAGGCGAGCTCCGCGCAGGTCAGGCTGGGTCCAAAGTTAAATTCTTCCCATGATAGGATCGCCGGCGCTGGAGGGTGGCGAGGCGGGGCTTCAGGTTGCAGAGACGCCACTGGTGACCCGGGGTCCAAAACTGAGGCTGTACCCAATTGCGTGCCGGGAGTCAGCGCGAGAGGTACGCTGCTGATGTTGAGTATAAATACGTGGGCCTCTCCTTTGAGCACAGGCAGGAGGCTTCGAGGGGAGGTCATCTGACGGGCTGGAGCTGAACACCGGATGGGTTCGAACAGCACGTCTGCTGTGACCGGACTGTCAAGCTTGGCATACACCCAAGTTGCCGCACCCGGTGGCAGGGTCACGGCGGACGCCACAGTCACGGTAGTGACGTCGAACGGCTTGACTCGACACGGCCACTTCGTCGCGAGGTCACGCAGAGATGCTGAGGCACGCTTGGTCGCCGACACCAGGGACTGCCACAGGGCGACACCAAGTCTGGAAACCCGGCTAAGCCAGCCCGGCCCACAGAGAGTTCGGCTCGCCCGTGGTTTGGTTCTAGTAAAATTAAGGACGACTCCGGCTTGCTGGCACAACCCGCACCCGAGGACCACTGGCCAAATAGGGCTGTCTGCGACAACAAACTCGGTGGAGATGGTATTTCCGAGTGCTGTCAGGTTGACGACGACACGTCCGACTTGCTCCACAGGAGTGCCGTTAAAAGCTAAGAGCCGGGTTTTGGCGGCTGGCAGAAGCAGGTGGGGCGCGTTAGGAACAAACGATTTGTGCAGTACATTGACAGCCGCTCCAGTGTCAACCAAGGCCTTTACGTGCCGGTCAAGCAGGGCGACGTCGACGAGCACGTAAGGAGCATCAGTGGTAATCGGAGCCGACGAAAGGAGGGGACGCGGAGAACAAAGGAGTGTGGGGACGGACTCCGTATTGACGGAACGGTGCCCCCGGAGTTCCGCCAAATCGTTTCCCGACGTTGGAGGGCCGGCACAGTCCCTCGCGTAGTGTCCCCGCAGGCCGCAGCGGAAGCAGGTCATGCGGACGTCGTTACGCAGGCGTCGGATAGAGGCCGCAGTTGGGGCTGCGGACCGAGGAGCCTGCACCCGGACGCTGCACTCGGCAGACGGTGGCGACCCCCGCGTGGCCAGCAAAGTCAATTCCGCCTCGATGGCGAGCGCCATGGCGGCGCGGACGGAATCAGGACGGCCAGAGCGGACCAAGCGCTGCACCTCGGGGAGTCTGATGGCGTCGACAAACGCCTCGGTGCCGACCAGGGCCACGGCGTTCTGAGGCGCTCCCGGCAGCGACTGCAGAGCCAGGCGCTCAATGGCGGCGGCGAGGTCCTGGTACGTCTCCCCGGGCTCTTGACGGCGGGCTCGCAGGCGGTGGTACTGCACACGGGGTTGACCTGAGGCACCATAGTGGTCGGCGAGGAGACCCGCCAGAACAGTGTAAGAGCCCAGCTGGTCGGGCGGCACGTTCTGCAGCAGCTCGGTGGCGCGGCCCCTCAGTTTTGCAACGAGCATCCATGCCTTCATTTGCTCGTCCCAGCCTCTCGCCGCCGCAATACCGTCCAGCTGGATGCGGTAAGCATCCCACGAGATGGTGCCGTCAAATGTGGGCAATTCCACAACGTCCAACGAACACTGCGGCGAGGATGCACCCGCGCCGAGCACGCCATTGGCGGCCACGACCGCAGGCCCAGCGACGGCAGAGCCGTAAACAGCGGCGGCGGGGACGCCCAAAGGACCTGACCTGTGCTCGGCTCGGCTGGCACCAGGCGACGGAGTTCGCGCCGGAGAGCTTCCATCTCACCAGCCTAGGCAGTCAGACGGGCCTCCCATGCGTCCATCCGTTGGGTGACTGTATCCAGGAGGCGCTCAACACCGGCGTCCGGCTGCTGCGAAGAGCCGAGCCCCTCCGAGCGCCTAGGTCTAGCGGCGCCGGCCGCCGCGTCGTCGGCGCTATCGGCTGGTGGTGGACTCCTGTCGTCTGGCACGTCGGGTGCTTGACTCTGGGAGCGGGTGAGCGGCATGATCCCACCGCTGCCACCAAAATGTTACGGTGTGGGATGCCACGGGGTGGCCACGGGCCCGCCCAGAGAAATATAGCAGCAGTACGGAGGAGAGCCGGCGAAGCACGACCGGCGGCGGCCAAGCTTTCTCGTTCTATCTCCCTCGTGCTAGAGCCGCGCGCTCGCCGCTCGCGCTCGCTCTCCGCCTCTTCTTTTATTCCCGTATCAATATGTTTTGCTATGATAAATAACCGTACAAGTGGCGTTGGAATAGAGTCCATGATACTTTAAATATTCTGTAAATAAGCACTCTAATTATTACATCAATTATAACATGGACATTCAGAACAAACATTTTGCACAAATCATCAAGTCACGTTGCTATCAAATGAAAAATCCCATTAGCATGGCAGTAAGACCCAACCTCAGGGCAGTAGTTACGTGCAGCACTTTCGATTTCAATTACAAGGCTAACGCCTGCGCAATGTCTATGCCTCATGCAGTTGGCGAGCAGTGGACGGACAGAGGTGCCATTATACTTAGGTCGTGGCATGTCAAGTGCTGCATGCCCAAAGATTGCCATGCCGCCATGGGGAAGTGGTTTTTGCTACTTAGGAAATCTGGCTCTGGGATATCTACAGAGGAGGGTCATTACTAACCAAATACGAGTCCTTCTATTTATGACATAACATTGCGCCTTAAGTTAAATGTATAATCACCGACGTACAGAGAAGTGCACTGCTTTTTTGAAGAAACACTCAAGAGCGACTACTTTATGTCATGTTTTATTTGCACCCCGCCATCATATTTTGATACCTGCTTTGCATACAAACGATTCTCAGCGATAGAACTATATCTTCGGCTTAACAGACGGACCTTTTCGTGTGCCATACATTTGGTTGATTGGTCTCATTTATCTGTCTGGTCGCTAGGCCAAAAAAAGGCCGCCGCCATCTGGAAGACATTCAAGTAACGAGCGTTAGCTGTTTGGTGTACAAGAAGAAGAAGGCGAAGAAGAACCCGCCCGTTGTACTGTTAGACCCCTCAAGATACGTCATAAATGAAACTTGCTTTGTTTTCAGGGTCAAGGTGGGCCTAGAATTTGGCTTGCAGCCCAATATGGTAACGCTTCACTTAGTAATTGAAGGTATACAATGTTTAGCTATTATTTAATTGTGGTTTTATTCTTATACCACAACTCATAGGGTTTCAACTGCCTACAAAATTCGGTACACAACTGTCCCCGGAAGGGTTCCCCATGCTGTTGGAGTATATATAGAGGAAGGAATGTATGCACACAAAGCGGCGCCTTACGTGTACAGTTTTCCTACCGTTGTAGAATATTTTTTAGGGTGAGGGGGGGAAAAGAGATGAGAGGGCACAACGAATTTTATTGACCGCCATCTTGGAATCGAGGAACCGAAACTATGCGCCCATTTGGTCCCCTGACATGATTCTCACATAGTTCCACCCCTATACACTATTTTGTACCGGGTCGTCATCATTTGCACGTGGCGGGTGGTTGTTTCTTCTATGCTATTGTAGATGGCGCTGCAAGTCTCCGTCCGGGATATGCTGTTTCCTGGTTACTGCCACAGATGCTGTGAGCTCAGGGTGGTAGCAGACCCCCGAAATATGGAAACGTGATGTGTAAGAGCTAACACTCTTAAAAAATTATGCTAAGCGCATAATGCCTATGAGATTGCTGCGGCACCACGAAGTTTTCCGATTATGGGAATCGTACGAGATCACTAAAGAAATAAGTGGACCACTGTTTAGGCACCCATGAATTTCATACACTCACAATGAAACGTTTACAAAAGGCCGATACGGAAAAGTAAAGTCGGCGACATACTTTTAAAGATAATCCTAATCGCGAACTTCCTCACAAAAGTAATATACTTGATAACACATGGAGATTGACACTATAGAATGAAGCTTTACCTCGCTACCCTAATTTATGATCGTCGTGGTGTTCATTCCAGTCTTGTCTAAGAACGCAACCAGACTTCAACATAATCTTGTGGCAAGGCAATTAACGTGTTTTTCATTTCATATTTTTGTAGCGCCCTGTAGTGCAGTGATAAGTTGCGTCTCAATAAACTTAACGGATGAAACTGAGACCTTTTGTTTTGTGTACGTCACGGTGCCTCCAGGCATAAATCTCTATGTGTGCGGCTTTACGGAAAACTGCGCAGAAGGAGCGCGGAGGGGGTGCGGGCAGGTGTATATCAGTATTAAAGTCCGTCCTGTGGAGGCCGTTAGAGACTTGATGCGCTGGCTTGAATGAGGAGTAAGTCGGGCACTCTTTGCGATAAATAGAACTATTTACAAAACGTTTATACATATGTCGAACTGAAGCGACAATCCGTGGTATGCCTAGCCGACGGCTAAGAGTTGATACCAGAGACTACCGGTCCCAACTTCATAGCCTAGCACGCTTTGCGCCAACGAGAGCCAGGAAGCCTTGGCCTGGACCATCACTGATGAGTTAAGACACTCATATCCTGCCTTTTCCTGCGTTTTTAAAGCCTTCGAAGGCGTTTTTACAGGCATTAAAGCACTGCTCACTCACTTTTCTTCGCGCTCAGACCGCCCCTAATTGCAGTGCCCGCTGGAACTAACCCATTCAGGCACAACGTTGACGAGGTGTAATTCATGGCAGTTTGCGAAGCTCGCGATCCGTTCTTCCCCTGGCTTTAAAAAACCCACATGACGCAGCTCCGGCTCCTTGTGCGCGGACTTCTCGGCACTTCCGAGAGGACACAAGGTTAGGGCTCTACATGAGCCAAGGCTGGCGGGGCAAAGCCAGCAAAGCACTAACTCATCGCGACCTTACAATCAGTAAGTAGATATTTCCTCACCTAGGAAGCCAAGCACCGTAGGAATGATCTCCCTTCATACAGGTGGTAGGCTGCTGAGCCGCCGAGTGAAAGCCCCTGAAATGCTGGGCAAGCCTTGTGAGCGGGGCGCGCTTGTGAGTATGATCTTCATTTTCGTTTCTGCGTCCCCATCTTAAAACGCCGAAATTCGCCCGCGACGCCTGGCTGCAGCTGAAGAAGACGGAAAGAACTACGGGTGTTAATGGCTCTCTACGCGTCCAGCGGAGGATGGACAATAACTACGTTAATATATCGAAGCTGTGCACGGTAGAAGAAGTATCCAAAATGAATTTCATTAACACTCGCCAGAAATCTCAAGAGCAGTATAAAGCCGCAGACTATCCAGGCACACGCTCAGTGACTGCTTGCCATACCATTCCTTTTATATTTCTTCGTAGTTACGAGTGGCGTAAATGTAGTTTTATATAAGTGGAATAATGAACAAGGAACAGTAAGTTGGAGAAAACGGATCTTATCAAAATGACTGCTGCGATTGCTACAGAGGACAAGGCATAGTTTCTTGTGCAAGCGGGTGAAAATGGCGTGAAAAATGTTTATATGAGATATTTAAGTTTCAAACTTTGTCCAACATTAACATGATTAATTACTAACACAAAGGGCCACTAAGTAAGGAGAAAAAATATGTCAGGTGGACAGCTCCTGTCTGATTGGGCGCAGCGCCCTGTTGGCATCGGGTGCTAAGAGATTAATGTTGAAATCCAGTAATGAAACTAATAGCTTAATGTAAAGAGGGTATAACAGACGTTTAGAAGAATGGTTGCAATTGTGATGCGCTCTCCGACGGTTACGCATATTTGTCGCATACACGCAATTATAGATTAAATTAGCAGCGATGATGCTGTTCTGACAAAATCATGAGCTACTGAAATTATAATACCTTAAAGGTATGGCACAGCTAGATTTTATTGCTTGTTTGATTCTTCCGTCTGTCATTTATAATCAGTCACCGTGAGGGCACGGAAACAATGTTGTTCGGTTTCTTTGGAAAAACGTGAGTTTCGATTCAATTAAGACAGCGAAGCAACGGGCCCTCTTAAAAGATTCCTAGACTCCTGGCCCGAATTTTACACTCAGTAAAGGCGCTGTATTCTGCGGCCACAGCAGGTTTGACGTTAGCCGACAGACTGTCCTCCAGCCGATGTACAGTTTGAGAGGGAGACGGAGCAAATTATGCTGTCCTTCGAAGCGCAGGTGTGTAGAGGGAAGTGGTAGCGTTATAGGCATTTTGTTCGACACCTTGAGGGAGGACACATTGCGTTCATAATGAAATCGTGCGTAGCACTCTCCTGTACAACCGCCGGAGCATTTGATTCATACCACATGAAGTAGTGTGAATGATAGTCCCCCGTTAATGCTGCAAAATGAAAATACAGTTTCCGCAAAACTGCATTAAAAAATAGTTGAAATGCCTATGTAAGGAAAGACAGCCCATTTAATTATTTTTTCAGTCGATCGCATAATAATAATAATATTAATAATAATAAGAATAATATTAGTCATGTATATTTTCGCCACTGAATACAGAGGAGCGAATATAGGTGGCTGGTGAAAAAGCTTCTCTATCGGCAGCTTGACGGCGCTCCAGCCACCTTTACATCAGGAGTAATGGTGAGGCATACAGTGCACATCTGAAACACCGTTCTTTTTTTTTTCTTTTTTAAAGGCCTATCTTGCAGTACAATTGCACTTGCAAAACGAAATGAAAAACAAAAATAAAGGATTCATTTTTATACATGTGCACAACACAGAGATGATGAAACACTGAAAGACTGAAACAGAAGGGGAAAACAACATCAACATGGTTCACCCGGCAAAGAGGTTGGCGATGTGTCTACGCAGGATTGATATGACATCCACGCTCTGGAAGTCGAAATAATTTAAAATGGAGGGTAATGAATGTCTAATTCTTTCGGTGCCGTAGCCAGTACGCGAAAAGGAAACAAGCCATGGTGGCTGTTACCGAAAAGAGTAGGTTTTTGTATTTTTTGTAAAATATGCTAAATTTAAAACTGTTTCTGATCTTCCTTGCACTGCTTTTCTGTAGGCACATAGGAGTTTGTGTAAATATTATTTCCTCTCATAACTTTGTGTTTTCGGAAAAGTGGTTGTGTATATTCAAGCCTAGATTTATTTTCTATTGCACGGATTGCTTTTTTCTGAAGTAATAAAAGTTTGGTAATGTTAGTTCCGCAGCTTTTTGCCCACACTAAGGCGCAACAGTATATTTGTGAATTAAATAGAGCGTTGTATAAAAGTTTCTTAATGTTACTGGGAAGCATTTGGTGATATCGGTTCAACATACCTGCGACCCTGCATAGCTTCAATGAAATCCTTTTAATGTGTTCGTTCCAAGTCATATTTTCGGAAAAGATTACTCCCAGTGTTTTTATATGCTTTACAGATTTTATGCAGTGGGGCCCTAAGTGATTAATTTCAGGTGGTGTAATGAGGGTTCCTGGTGTGCGGAACATAATGCATAATGTTTTAGATTCATTCAGTATTAATCTATTTATACGGCACCATTCCTGAAGCCTATAACAGAAAGTATCTGCTAGATCTTTTATTTCCGAAAGGTCTTTGCCTGAAACCACCACTGTGCAATGATCTGCATATATTATGCATTTATATTTTCCGAGAATTCTTACAATATCATTTATATACAAAAAAAACAGGAAAGGTCCCGGAATACTCTCTTGTGGAACTACGGATCTCACAGGTTTTACACTCGACTTAAGGTGGTTTAATTCTACGAACTGGTGATGCCCATGAAGATAGGATTTAATTAAGCGATGAGAAATTTCCCGAAACCCATATCGTTCCAGCTTGTCAACTAGTATGAGATGATTAACAGAATCAAACGCCTTTCTGAAATCGATATACATTCCTAGTGTCGCTAAATTATTTTCAATGTTTTCTAACACCGTTTCCTTATGAACTAAGAGAGCGTCTTCTGTCGAGCGAAACTTCCTAAATCCAAATTGATGTTCGGTTATCATGTTGTACTTTTCTGCGAAAGCGATAATGCGTGAATTGATTACTTTTTCCAAATCCTTTTGAGAATATGGGCAGTATAGACAAGGGGCGGTAATTTGTCAGTTCATTTTTATCTCCACTTTTGTGCATTGTTTTTACCCTAGCAACCTGCATTTGAAGAGAAAATTCTCCGCTTGGAGAATGAAATGTTGTAAATGTGCGTTAAAACAGGTGCTATTTCATCTATTACTTGCTTGATTGGTTTAATTTCTAAACCATCTGAATCGTGAGCCCTGCTGTTTTTAAGCGCCTGAAAGAGCCTTGTTACCTCTAATACAGAAGGGGGGCTAAAAAATAAGGTATTTAGCCCGCTCGAAATATTTCTGGCTGCTTCAGAGCAGTATGTACTGTTTTTAACTTCAACAAAAAAAATCGTTGAATTGATTAGCTAAATCTATGCCACTCAGTTCTGTGTCATAAATAACAAGGTTGTCGATCATTGCCGTTTATTAGTTTTTATTGAGGATGTCATATTATTTTTTCCACACTACGTCACCGTTTCGCAAGCAGTTGCCGTCAAAAATGCGCAGATAGTAGTTGTACTTTGCTTCCTTTAAATTCTTATTTAGTTTGTTTCTGAAAGACTTGAATTCATTCCATTTTAATTCGTCGCGAGACTGGGTAAATGAATGATAAAGTTTGTTTTTCTGTTTAATAAGCTTGACATGTTGGCGCGTATCCCAAGGCTTACGCGACTTTTTGTGTTGCCGATGGGACTTGATTGGAAAGGAGTTGAAATCGTGACCTTTGAAAATATCCATGAATTTCTCACACGGCATATCCTTTTAAACGAACACTCGCCAAAGTCATAAAGGAAAAAAATAACCGTAAGAGAATTGACATTTCGACACCACTACGGGTGCCTTGTTCACAATGGGATGAAAAACGAGACGAGCAGCAGCCCGTCTCGTTTTTCATCCCATTGTGAACAAGGCACCCGTAGTGGTGCCGAAACGTCAATTCTCTTACGGTTATTCTTTTCCTTTATGACTTTGGTGAGTGTTCGTTTAAAAGGATATGCTGAATTTCCCTCGCCAGACGGGTTTCCGTCGAACCCTCAACTAAATTTCTCACACGCCTCGTTTGCATCATTAAGCGCGAAAACATCGCTCCAGTTAGTCTTCATGATTGCATGTTGAAAGCCCTTTATTGTGCGAGGCGTGATTTCACGATATGTTATTGTATTTGACCTATTAGGCTTGGAAGGCTGAGTGTTCTTTATAATGAAGAAAATTAGCAAATGGTCACTAATGTCACTGCTAAGTCTTCCCGACATAATGTCGTCAGCTGAGTGGTTAGTAATAAACAAGTCAAGTGCGGTTGATGTGGAACAAGTGATTCGCGTCGGACCGATAATGTCATTGCGGAAACCATTGCTTTGCATGATCAGTAAAAAGTCAGCAGCTGGACTAGTTTCTTTTTGAATATCTAAATTCATGTCACCACCAAGTGTAAGGATGCCTGCTGTTTCATTGGTGTAGTATAGCAAAGTCACAAAAACTCATAAATTCAGAAAGGCTTCCATTAGGTGGTCTGTGCAGTACAGCAAAAATGTTAGCATTATTTCTAATACAAAGAACTTCATATTTTCACATATCAAGCTAAAGTCATTTATGATAACAAAACCTGACATTGGGATCAGGATAGATACGCCACTCCCTCTGCTATTCTGACGATTCATATAGAAATGATTGTAAGCGGGTAGCAGTAATTGTTCTGAGTAAGTGGTATATCAGGTTTCGGTGAATATGATTGCATCAAATTTTCACACCGCAGGATTCATGTAGAAAACGTATGTCATCATGTTTTGACGCCAGTGGCCTTGCACTAACGTGAAAAAGTTTCGTCGATTTTCTTGCATTGCTTACTGCCACAATGTCAGCTAGAGTGCCTGGAAGGACGATGTCGTCTGCCATCCTCAACGTATACAACGCTCAAAGCCTGGACGACAGCACAGCCCAACGCCTTTTAGTCGATAGAATTAATCTTATCGATATCACTTTCACGGAATAGCAGTACCACAGGCGATGTTTCAGTGCGGCGAGCAAAGACAGTGCCATTTCTCGTCCACACAAATTTCCAGTTGTGCTCACGCTGCCGAGCGGTCGCCATCCCTAAAATTTTCTGCACCAGAGAGGAGTTGTGTTCGTTGATATAGATGGGCTCTTCTGTCGATGACTCGTCCGCGGAATTTGTATGCAATCCATAGTCAGCGTTCGTGATCCTTTTTTGCGAGCTTTCTCAAGAAAGTTGTCACGTTTCTCACGCTTCTGAAATTGCACAGCAATGTTCTTTTGATCTTTGTTTTTGTCGCTAATCTGTGACAGACGTCTATGGCGTTTGCTGATAACGGCACACCGACAACTTTGCTAATCTTATCAATGATGTCTGGTAGGTTTTCGTCCTGCTTCTGATTGACGCCCTTAATTTCGACGTTCCGGTTTCTTGTGTATTTTTCTGATTTTACAAGTTTAGTTTGGCACGCATCGAGATCTTTTCAAATGAGGGCACTTGCAAGCCGGAAGGCTTCATTTTCCTTCTTCAGTGACTTATTTTCACCGAGTGGCTTAAAATCGCTGATTTGCCTCATCTAGGCTCTTACTGATGAAGCTCATACTTTGTTTCGTATCCTCTAAATCAGCTCGAGCCCCTGTGTCCTCCGTGCGACAGTTTAGTTCTATTGACTCTTTGAAAGCCTTTAGTTCTGCCCTAATCTCATCACGTAACTCTTGAAAAAGCTTCGAAATTTCTTCATTCTTCATTGTGAAACAAAATGAAACTTTTACAGAAACAGGAACGCCAGCAAGGCCCGAAAAGAAAACCCAGATGGCGGCGGCGGCGGCGGCGGCGGCAGCAGCGGCGGTGGCGGCAGCGGCAGCAGCGGCGGCAGCGGTGGCAGCGGCGGCGGCGGCGGCAGCGGCGGCGGCGGCAGCGGCAGCGGCGGTAGCGGCGGCGGCAGCGGTGGCAGCGGAAGCAGCAGCGGCAGCGACAGCGGCAGCAGCGGCAGCAGCGGCAGCGGCAGCGGCAGCGGCGGTAGCGGCGGCAGCGGCGGTAGCGGCGGCAGCAGCGGCAGCGGCAGCGGCGGCAGCAGCGTCAGCAGCAGCAGCGGCAGCAGCGGCGGCGGCGGCGGCAGCAGCAGCAGCAGCAGCAGCAGCAGCGGCGGCAGCGGCAGCAGCGGCGGCGGCAGCGGCAGCGGCGGCAGCGGCAGCAGCGGCGGCAGCGGCAGCGGCAGCAGCGGCAGTGGCAGCGGCGGCAGCGGCGGCAGCGGCAGTAGCGGCAGCGGCGGCAGCAGCAGTAGCAGCAGTGGCAGCAGCGGCAGCGGCAGCAGTGGCGGCGGCGGCAGCGCCGGCAGCGGCAGCGGCAGCGGCACCCAGTTGGAAAATACACCAGGATGTTTTGGTGTGGTTTGATGTTTTCTGGTGTGAACACCAGACAGTTTTAGTGTGTTATACTGTTTACACCAGACTGGTTTGGTGTGTGCTGGTGTGACATCCCAGTGTGTTAGTGTGTTTTGATGTGCACACCATACTGGTTTGGTGTGTGCTGGTGTACACATCTTAGTGTGTTAGTGTGTTGTGATGTGCACACCAGACTAAAGTGCACATCAGAGCGCTGGTGTTGGTAGCGTGCACATCAGAGAGATGGAGTTTCTTGAGTATGTAACACTGCCCACAGAAGCGAATTAATTCGCTGTTTGGATCATGAGCAGCGCAGCATAATTGTACAGTAGATATGTAAGCAATTACTTCACACCATTAAATAATATTTTAATTATATAGAAATAATTATATGTCGAATATCACGGTGAATTACACGGCGTCAGGAAATATCTGAGGATTGAATATGACACGCCAATGCAACATCGAGTGCCTTTGAGGGGCTGATTATGGTCATTCTAAAACACGGAGGCGCGAAGCGCCTTAGTCTAACTGCAATTTTGTAGCTGTTCGCAGTAATTATTTGCATGACACGCGCAGCGCTAATAGCCCCGCGCCAGCGCCTAGCCTGCTTCCCAACGCCGTTCAAATGCAGCGCGCTGCTGCTAGGTCACGCGGCATGAAACAACCCCTCTTCTTTATCCTCTCTCTCTCTCTCTCTGCATTCCAGTAATCCAGTGCGATATCCGGTTAGGCCTTACACCGCGCCGTGCCATGGTCCGTGCTGCTGTTCGTGTGCTGTTTTTGTTTGAGTTCAAAATCGTTGCTTCAAACTTGTGTTTGGGTTTCCTGCTTATCGTAGCTTGCGCCGCTTGTCAGCAATGCAGCCGTTCCCGTACTTTGTGAATAAGTGACCACGCCGAGAAGCATGGAGCCGTTTCATCTCGTCAACACGTTCGACTTCAACCGTGGCAGCCGAAAAACAAGAAAAGAAAGGGGTTACTGCAAGGCGTCGAGTGTTCTTTTCCAGGTAAGACCCATAGTGTAGCGCAGGAATGTGTGCAATTTGCGACCGCAGAAATAAACGAGCGAGCACAAAGGCGAGAAGAAACGGAAGGGACGAGGCTCTGTCAGTTCTGTCCTGTTCGTTTCTCTTCGGCATTGCGCGTGTTTCGCTGGTTGTTTCCGCGGCAGCAAAGTGCATTCCACATCGAATCATCAACATGCTGGTCTGTCAGTGTTCACAGTGTATGCGTTGCTACGCGAGCGCCGAGGTCTGTCATAGATGCGTTTGCTAAATGCCAGGCACGCGTAGAGTCCTAAATGTAAATGTGCGAATTGGATACCGCCCAGCAAGGCGCTGTCGCAGCGAACTGTGTGACTGTGTTTCGGGATTTCGTTAATGTGGTTGCCCGACTTCCTGTTTATTATTCGACGTGCGACGTGATCGTGCGCTGCCTGCACGCGTGTTTTTTGACGCCACTATCGGCCCGTTGCGGACTTCCGATAGCGTATGCCGCTCGGTCTGTTTCGCGTTGTGTTATTCGCTACGCGTATGTGCGTCTTTATGATGTGGCATCTTAAGATTAGAACACACCTCTACGAGCTGATTACACCAGCTGTCAAGCTCAGGGTGCGAGGGGGGTGACGCGTCAAGGCATGCAAGCGACTGAGTGAATTGAGCGACGCGTCGCAGCGATACCCCAAAAGGAAGCTGGCTGCTCGATCACCAGTGTAACATTGGTAACGTTGCCTGCAGCTGTAAAGTTCTTTTAGTTGCAGGCGGTCGTGAATAAAAATCATAGCTAGATTTTGACGAAGAAGTAGCCCTAGAAAAAGAGCGCCTCGTAGCCGTTTCAAACTAAGTCTTTTTGAATAACCTGTGTAGTACAGAGCTTATCATGATAAACTAGTGTGAGCAAGTGGCGTTATGTATTTAAAGTTTGGCTGGTTAAACATTTTCTTGTGGTTGTGTGAAATGCCACCAATACAAATAATTACCAGGAAGTGCCAGGCATTGTGGGTGCAAAAATACACAGCGGGAAATTATGTTATGCAGGTGAAGTGCCTGGTGTTCAGTACTGAAGAAATCTGAAAACAGCGTCATCAGAGAGGATGTCTCGACTGCCCAGATTTGGGGCAGCTCTTGTCTGTGACCCTTTCAGCGTACATTGCAGAGCACAAGTATGTATTGAGTTTTCTAAGATCTGTTTTTCACCTCTGTGTTGCGATCAGTGTGTTGCAATGTCTGCTTTGGACCAGAACGTTGACGGCATGTATTGGCGTTCCCCTATTCAAAATAAGATGTGTGTCTCTTCTCAATAGGTCACCATCAGATAGTGCCACTTTCATGCTCAGTATGAAGCAGTGCTTAAATTCCGGGGGGCCTCGGCAAGCCTCAGAACCCCTACCAAGACTAACGAAGAATCTGAGACTCCCGGTACTAGAATGTAGGGAGTGTATGAATCCGAAGCAAGCAACCAATTTTCTTTTTTTGTTAACGGTTGTTAGAACATTTCTTCTGTCATTTCTAAAATTTCGTGGTGAGTTTTTACAAGAATCATTAACACGTCTTATTAAAGCCGAGATGGAAAAAAAATGCAAAGTTGACAGCACAACACAAAGGGTGGAAGAAAAAGGGAAACCCGCACCCTCATACCACGAGTGAGTCCAGAGCTGGCCGCTCAGCTCTAAGGCTACACAGCAACAACGAGCACACTGGCATAGCCTCAGCTCAGCCACTTTCTTGCTCTCCCGCTCTAGTTCCCTCCCCACCTGTTCTCGAGCCACTAGAGGCCCCCTTCAATGCAGCCAGGCTTTAAAAAACACCAATATGAAGTAATGGGCTACAGGGCAGCATTTTAAGGTGGTATTACAGCACGAGGACAATGCCTTTATCCTTTTTTCTCTGGTACCTAGGTCACATGGCACTCCTCATAGACAATTATAGCAGGATAACCATGTTATTCTTCTGCAATAATGCCGGTGTCACATATCACTCTTCCGAGGCTGCTCCAGCAAAGGCATCTTATTTCACTTGGCCGAAAGAATATCAACAGTGTTATATAGTGCAGCTGTGAATGCGCCTCAGAGATGAAATATGAATTGCACTTTACAGCTTCCCTTGTAAGCTTTTTTTCTGCGGCCTCTCACTGTAGTTGCAATATTTTTACTGCCTCTGGATCTGAGTACAAAATAAGCACCGTCTACTGCAAACTACTTCAGGATCTGTTATATTATAGCCTGTGCACAAAAAAGCTGAAAGTGGTAAATGAAAAAAAGGTGAATCTTCAACATAAAACATTACCTCAGTTATTATCTTGGTGAGTTTTGATGTTTTTCTTGCCAATTCACTTGCCTGGTGTTGACGCTGTGCAAGTTCAGTGAATATACTTGTCTAATGCAGCATTAAAAAAGATATGTGACCAACATTAGGTGTTTATAGTCCTTGAAACTAATTTTTTAGGTGTTGCACATTTCACTGCTCTCAATTTGCAGAGGTAGCAGTGTTTAGTACTGGTTGCCTTCTTTCTGTTGTTCTCTTTTCATTGATTGGTTGTGCCCTGTTTTTCTGTCTTATTTTGTGTTTTGTCATCACGTAGTGCATCCCTTCTTTTCTGTTTGTGCATCCCTTCGCTTCAGTGTTTTTTTTTGTGGCAGGCCTCATGACAGCTGGCAGCTTTCCTTTCATTTTTGCCTCCTGGTAATAGAAAAAATATAGTTTACTGAAAGGCTGAATTCTAAATTGTACAGCATCATTTAGGTGCCCTCTTCCTTCTTAGCAGATGCCATGAATGGGGATGCCTACTGTTGCCAAGAATCTTACATTGACACAAATTTGGTTCACAAATGCAGGGCATGCTTTGCTCTCATGTAGAGTTTGTGCATTTGCAGTGTATATTTTGTATATGGTCTCTTAGTTGGTGACTGACACAGTGGCGTCATTGGCTGACTTGTATTATTATGAGGTGTTAGAATTTGTTTTTCTCATTGCTGATGAACGTTTACGGGACCTTATTATGCCTTCTTCAACAGTCATGTCTTTTTTTGTTGCTTTAGGTAGGATACTGTGGCTCAAATGAGCGAGCATCTGGGGCCAGAATACCAGTATAACTTCGTGCCGTTTGTCAGCTTTCTTTATGATGTGCATAACTGTGGCAGTAGGGAATAATTTCAGGTCTCAGTGGCCCTTTATTTGCTTTTGTTTTCGAGCCTTTATGTCAGATTTTGGAGGATAGTTTGTCACAGCCTTCATCATTGAAGTGGGGTAGCACAAGGTGCCAGCCATGACAATTGGTCATTGTAACTGAGCACCCCACCCTCACTTTTTGAGCACACCAAAGCTGAGATCAGAAGGCAACTTTGCTGAGCATTGACATCGTCTTTTTACGAGCATAATGTTACAAACCACTTGTAAATTTCCTTAAGCTATTGGGTTCAAATCATGTTTTTGCTTATTCAAACTCGCTGAACTGCACTTTCATTGTGCCTTCATGGAATTTGACGCCGGATTTCTGCTCCTGCAGCAAATCATGTAGGTCAGATGGGAGGTTGTGTTAACTAATGCAGCATGGAAGTGAAAATCACAATGCACACTTATTACTATTTTTTGGTCCTTGACCAATTTCTGTCACTTAGAGGCACTGTACTAAAAAGTAACTAATGTGTGCCGGAGCCGCTGGAAACCTTTTGTGTGAAGAAAAGGCATACTGACTTTGGTCGTGACAATTTGATGATTGTGCAAAATTTCAAAATGACCATTTTACTACTTCTTCATGCGCATGTACTCTCTAGTGTCACATAAGGTGTAATGGCGGAACTTCTCTCATTTTTCTTTGCACTTCAGTTTTGTTTCTATTTATATTTTGTATTTCTTAGCATGAACACCATAGGCCATGCACTCCTGTATTGCTTTGTATAAGGAAACAGTGGCGAGTACAGCGTGTGCGGGCTCCTCATTGAAAACTGTTCTGAGGCACTAAGCTGTTTGCCTTGGACTATATCAATAGCTCATGCACTTCTAGCTCAAAAAATATTAAGTAATATTTCGTTCAATTTTGACTACAAGAAATTTGCTAAGCAGCATGTTGAGGACATATTAGCTTTACTGCAGGTCAACCGGCATTAGTGTCTTGCTTGACAAGGGTATGGGGAAGAACTGTAATTAGAAAATTGCTCTTGCAGTCGCTGCGTGTTGATATAAACACTGGCAGTACTCTCTATTTTATTTTCAGTATTTGTTGCTCCACTTACTAATCTGTGATTTTCAAGGATCAAGTTAATTGTTTTTCAATAATTCTGCAGTTAAAGTTGCAAATTCTTAAAAAGAAAGCATGCAGTTGCCTTTTGTACACTGCTATCAGAACTCACCGCTATTGCATGGCACCATCAACACCAAGGTGTATGTTTTGCATTGGTAATAAACGAAATGATTTCTTACTTTCTTGCTTCAACAGGTGTTAAAGCATACTGCCATTGTGAAGTGTACAAATGCAATTAATATCACATTCCTGGCTGTGAATATGGCTAAGAATTTTTATACTTGTGTTCTTTTTCCTGTAGGTGTATCTGAATTCAAGGTAGAGAAGGCAGTTTACGGCACCAAGAAGGGAATCCCAAAGGATGCATGATTTCACAAGAGGGCTGCCACTACCATCTGGTCAACAGAAGCAGTTGCACAATGCAGTTCCAGTAGCAAGTGCTCAGGAGGTGACAGTGGAAGGCAAGGAAAAGCTTCTCCACAAGGCTAAGCATAGAGGGCAGGGATAGTCGGTTCTGGGAAGAATTATGAGACATCATTTCAGCGCACAAAAAATATGTCCGGTGACCATGGTGTCTATTCTCTTTGTTCGTGTGTTTTTCTGCGCTGGAGTGATGTTTCACAATTCTCTCCGCAAGGCATTGACTGAAGTGAAAAATCGATGCACTGAGATGTAATTGCCAGCTTTAGCTGGCTTTATCTCAGAGGCATATACTCACTCCATCAGTGTATGCGAGAATTACGACTCAGGTTTGTTAGTGGTTTATAATATAAAAGCACCAAACAAAGGATAATGACAAACATATAAGACGTGACCAAATAATTGTAGATATTGTCTACATGTGAAAGTTCATTTACAGGAGGTTAATTGATGGGTGCAATTAGCTGATGTGAGGATAAAAGCTTAAAGGCCTAGGCTCTATGTGCAATGTGGCAGTGCATGAGCAGTGAAATTGCCCATAATGAACAACTTTTAATGAATACTTTAGTATCATGCAATGGAGACAGAAGATTGGTGGTACTTGGGAGTCAATTGCCCTGAAGCTTGGATTTTAACTGCTTAGGCTTGAGTGATGCTGATTCAGTGTAGGCTTTCGTGGGTGCTGTCACATTTGCCATCATTCATGAATCCTCTGGTTGTCTCTGCTTAATGACGAAAGTTTCCATATTATAACTTGTAGCCATCACTGAAAATTTTGCACAAAATAAGCTTGAATTGAATGCTAGCCGACCTATTGTCTAGCTGACAGATGCCATGATGGAAGTGACTGTTGGCGTCCATCATGTAGCCTGTAATGACCCCTCTTTTCCCTTCTCTGCTCTCTTGTCGAGATATTATGCATATAGTTTTGCAAATCATATTCTAACTTGGGCTACTTCAGCTTACATGTAAAAAGTTTTTGGCTACTTTTTACTCAAGCATAGGTGTGCTTGAGCTATCTTTTGCTAGTTTTGCTGCATGCTTTGTAAAAATAGTTTGTGGCATTGATTATGACTATCTTAACCACTTTTTCACACTTAGGAGGGATGGCCCAGTGAGGCCTTTTAGAGATGGCTCGAAGCGGATGCAATACTTTGTTTCATACATGTTTGGAGGGATCATGCGAATTTTGTGTTATTTTTATTTTATTTATCATACTGTTAGTCCCACTGGGACTGTTACAGGAGTGGATTTATAAGCAAGATACAAATTAACAGACAGTAACACAAGGGTCAGCAATAAGGTTTAAAGAAAAAAGATATTAAAGTATCAGTAAACGGTCACATAGAGTGTGGCATAGTTGATGGAAGATAGTTCGCAATTCTGGTCTTCAAAGCATGCATTCAAACACATTCAAAGCAGTACAGGCAATTGGCCCAACATTGGAATCCGTATTAGCAAAGGCCGGCCTTACATGTATTTGTGTGGCAGTAAACATTGCTACTTTGGAAAAGGCGCCAGTCTGCCATACAATGTCAGTAAAGCTTAAAGAACCCCACTTGTTCTAAGTTATTTTGGAGCCCTCCATTACAGTCGAAGAACAATTTTTACCAGCCGAAAAAGAAGAGGGACAAGAGGAGAACCTACACTGGTTCCTGTGTATAGGTTCTCCTCTTGTCTGTCTTTTTTCGGCTGGTAAAAATTATTCTTTGACATGACTTACCAACTGGCCCACCATTCAGCCTTGCTGCACTACAGTGTCCTGCAGCCGTTATTGCTATCTGCCTTGCTGTGAGAAGCGGCTCTTGCAAGTGATATGCCTTCTTAGATCCAATCAACTGGTTAAGCTTATTCTTAAGAGGGTTTCAAATTGGGCTAGTTGGTAGTTAACATTGTCAAACATAATTGCACTTTTAGACTGACGTGGGAGAACACAGGGACGGCACAAACACTGGTGCACAAACTATCAACTGAGGTTTAGTGTGGTGTGCGCACATATATAAGTTTAACATATCAAAACATGAAAAACACATTTGAACCAGCAACTTTGCTATCGTATCGTCAAGCATCAGAAAGAGTTTGTCCCAGCAGATCGGTTTATGTTTGGTATATCTTGTCCAAGAATTGCTTTTCCTGTTTGGTAAGCAAAACTGAAGGGTCACTAACACACGTCCCTTCTTTTCCTGATTCCAAGCATTAGGCTTCCCACAGCTCCCTGGTTGTCTTATCTTTGGATTTCAGCAGAACTGTAGTCTGTTGGAAGTGGGGTTTGCAGCTGTCGCATCTGGCGCAATGTGCCGCCAGATTTCCAGGTGACTTAATCTGCCGGCAGTTGCGGTTATGCTCTCTGAGTCTTTCATTTAAACATCTGCCCGTCTGGCCCACATATGCTCGGCTGCAAGATAGTGGTATCTTGTAAACCGCTCCTTCACAGCACTCGACGAACCTGTTTGTGTGCCTGACGCCACAAGACTTCTCTTCTCCAGGACTGGTTTCTTCATTTACCTTCGCACACATTCCTTTCAGTTTTCTTGGTGCGGAAAAAACTACTTGCACTTCATGCCTTTCGGCAAATTTTTTCCTACCGTACATTCATGCACTTTCTCACAATTTGAAAAAAGTTTCTGGAAGGCATGAAGTGCAAATAGTTTTTTCCGCACCAAGAAAACTAAATGGAATGTGTGCGAAGGTAAATGAAGAAACCAGTCCTGGAGAAGAGAAGTCTTGTGGCGTCAGGCACACAAACAGGTTCGTTGAGTGCTGTGAAGGAGTGGTTTACAGGATACTGCTATCTTGCGGCCGAGCGTATGTGGCCCAGACGGGCAGATGTTTAAATGAAAGACTCAAAGAACATCACCGCAACTTCCGGCAGATTAAGTCACCTGGAATTCTGCTGGCACATTGTGCCAGATGTGATAGCTGCGAACACCACTTGCAAAAGACTACAGTTCTCAAATCCAGAGATAAGACAACCACGGAGCTGTGGGAAGCCTAATGCTTGTAATCAGGAAAAGAAGGGACGTGTGTTAGTTACCCTTCAGTTTTGTTTACCAAACAGGAAAAGCAATTCTTGGACAAGAGATACCAAACATAAACCGATCTGCTGAGACAAAGTCTTTCTGATGCTTGATGATACGATAGCAAATTTGCTGGTTAAAATGCGTTT
>JARKHS020027514.1:107500-154009 GCA_030143305.2 Amblyomma americanum
GCGCTGACTCGCAACAAAAATTTTTGTTGAGAAGATAGAGCTTTTATACATGAAAATCAAGTGACTCGACAGAGCATCGAGCACTTTTTAAAGCAATTTCAAGAAAGTACAACTATCGCCACTCATCTGACATGTGGCGAAGTCCAATCAAAAGCACCCCTTCCCCCAACCACCCTCCCACCCCTCCTGATTACCCGAAGGAAAAAAAAAGATCAAGAATTATGAATCTAGAAACGAGACCTCATTATCAACCAAGAACAGGGAAGGATGGCTTCCACAATGTGACTGCTTCTTTCTGCTGAAATTAGCTGCCATTATTTCCCTGGTCGTCTTATGCCGGTGGCGAAACAAAATCTTCTGTTGTGTAGCCAAGGAGCGGAACTTTTTCCTTCTCTTTTCTTCTCTTCCGCTATCGACGCAGTGATATTTTGGGTGAGAATATCAGGAAACCTAGATTGAAGTGAGGTGTTCACGCCAGCGAATATTAATGCATCGACTGGCTTGGCCAATGTAGACCTTATTCCACGTATGTGGAAGTTCCTAAACTGGGCAGGCGCAGTCCACCAGCTTTGACCTGTGAGAACTTCTATCGTCTTTTCATTTCGGTTCCTAATGGCACGGCAGAGCCCGCTCAACTTATTTCGCGCCGATAAAATGTCTTCAAAATCAAAATTTCCCGCAACGCTTTTCAGATTATGTGCTACTTTGTGTATGTGTAGAATAACCGCCATTTTGTTACGTGAATTGTCCCTTTTTGTATTCTCGAAATTCGACTTTACTATCCGCAATAAATTTGCTGAAGTTCTCGAGATAACTGAATAGGGAAAACCTGCGCTTTTTAGCCTGCGGGCCGGTACAAGAACATTATATTGTATACAATGACGACACGAGTTCTCTAGGCTCGTGCGAATGAAAGACATGGCAATAGCATTTTTTACCGTTTTTAAGGGTCCAGAAAAGTAGTTTAAGATGAGTTTCTTTGACCTTTGGGAGTAAGGAAAATATAAGTGGTCGTTCTAAAAATTACTTAATTCTTAAAAAATGGAGAGGTTGAAACAAAGGAACTTCCAACATAAATGATAAACCATTAGCACACTCTCGAGACCATTTCAAGATGTCTACCATTCTCCTGTTGAGGTTGTCTTTTTCAATCAGCTCAAAGAAATCATTCATAAATCTGAAGGTCCCCAAAGCCATTCGATCACTATGTTTACACACTTCTCTGTAGATTTGACAAAAGAAAATATTGCTCAATACAGGCGCCACCTCCAATCCAACACAAATTTCCTCTTTTTGCACATGGACGTCACCCCGCCAACTTACATGAGTTGACTTTAAATAAAAGGATGACAGTTGAAGAAAGGTGCCAACTGGCACCCCGCAATGACCCATAAAGTCAACTTCAACTTTCTCCTAACTGATGCATTTTTTCAGCGCTGCCAAGTGTTTCTTTTGTGTTAGTAGTGCGCAACCCTAGAAGTGATTATCAGGGGTAATGCAAGGTGCGAGCTCGACGCACGTGTGAGATCGAAACGGCGATATTCAGATACGGAGCCTAGGGGCCTTCATCACTCACCGGAGCCGTCGTTGCCGCTTACACAACCAGAGGATGTTACCAGGTGCGCATCACTGGCTACAACGCATCTCCCGCATACGCGGAAAGAAAGTTTCAAGTGATCCTCCATTAACCCCTCTTTTTGGGCTAATTGGTGCATACTTGAATTAGAGAAATACTAGCGCCAAACCATGCACACCACAAGACAAAAACGCAGACGAGACAAAAGCGCTCCTCTTCGTTCTTGTCTTGTGGTGTGCACTGTTTGGCGCTATTTTTTCTCCAATTAAAGTGATCCTCGTAGGGGTCAACGGTTATAAAGCGCGCATTGAAGGACGCAGACTGAGTTCAGGGCTGGACAGTAACATTATAAATAAGGGTCACTGAGGTCTCTGACAAGTACTCCAGGCCTGGCACGAAAGAGCATTACATAAAAGCTGCGTGTCGAGCGCACCGCCGGGATTTTGTTGCCAACAAGGGCGTTGACGGGGCGCCCGCGCAAGCGGGCAGTCTCGGCAACAAGGCTGCCATGCCTCGACAAACAAGGCTAAATAGTCGCTTGCTGGCGTCCTTTCCTCCGGACATGCGCGCCACCCGCGCAAAGACTCTCATGGGCCTCCAGTATCACTAAAGGAGCTTCATCTGTAACTTGCAAAAGAACCCCGTGAACGCATACCCACAGTGGTGGATTAGGACTTCCGGATGATAAAAACATTTTTGGGTGAATTGGTTAGAAGCAGGAAACCGATTAATTATAATAACGAATAACTTTATGCGGAATATCTGACTGAATGCCGAGAAAATGGTGAAATCAACGGCGGCGCACCAACGACACTAACAGGAAAGGCACACCACATGCGCACACTACCAACTGTTTATTACCCTGAATAGTAGTGGCACAGTTAAACATTCAGCTCAAGCACGAGACTCATCGCATTATCGCTCCGAACCCAGCATGTGGAATATTAAGCAGCAACATCAGAATAACAGACAAGAAATCTTTAACCCCTGCAGATAGACTAACGGATTCTGATAAAAGGAATTAGAAATGAAAATCAAGGGGCCATCTCTTAGCAAACGCAGTTTCAAACAATCGTAGCAAAAACAGAGTCAAACATATGAAGCAAAAGCAGTCAGAAACCGTAAAAAACTGCAAAAAAGACAAAGTTAAAACCAATAATAAGAATTAACAACAAACAACAGACGGCCGCTAGAAATGCAGGGTTGAAAAGCCGCACTTTGCATGACGTCACAAAAAACTATCAAGAAAGGAAACTTCATATCTACAGAGAGATACCGAAGAGTCGCTAACAGAAGTGCTTCTCTTCTTTTTGATCATGAAAGCCTCAAGAATTTCACGTGCCACCTGATCGCAACTCTCGCCCAGAATCCTTATTCCGCTAATCATTGGCTCACACTTCCAGTCTTAACAATGGGGAAGCAATTTTGACCCGCTTCCATTTTCTATTTCTCATGCTTCCGTGCCCTGTCCTTAATTCAGCGAATCGTCTGGCCCATTAAGACCCCTTCACACATCAGTCTGGCTTCGTGCACCGCTCCGACGGCACAGGATACGAATTCCTTGCCGTGCCTCTTTTCGCACAGGGCTTTCTTCTTCTGGTCGATGTGCCAGCACAACCCTCTCAGCTTATTGGGCGCGGAAAAAAACGACAGGTAAATCGAAACGGCCAGCAAATTTCTTCAAGCCGTGCGCCACTCGGTTTATATAAGGGACCATTTGTGGTCGCCTTGATCCTGGATTAGGATGGGATTTTTTTCTTCTTCTGAAGGAGGGACTCTGCTACGCTGCAAACAGAACATGGGAAGCCAGCCATTGAAGCATTTTGATATGATTGTTGAAGCCAGCCTCAGCCATGTGAGCACAAGATTTAAGCGATGCACACTCGAGGTAAAGTGAAACGATAGCTCTTTTACCTGTCTTGGAGTGTGCTGATCCGTACGGAAGCAGTTCCTTTTTTTCGGGGGAATACATCCAACACACTCCCCCTTCCAAAATTTTGACATTAATATAAAAAACTGCAAGCTGTTGTTGCCTGGTAATAAATGTTTAAAAGTCAGCCCTTTTCCTTGTTGTCTTAAAATGGATAACATTCTTTCTACTGTGCCAGGGAGCGCCAATGCAGTATTAAGACTTTTTAGTATCACCAAGAAGTCGTCCAAATTTCTAAAATTCGCAGTACTGGAGCACTGCGAAGGGAAGAACCTAAAAAAGGGTCAGTAGTTCATAAATATATGTAGCACAACGAAGGGTCAACGCAGTAACCGATGCAAGTGCCTCTTCTCTGCATATTCAATACAATCCCATGATCTAATGGGGCCCTTGTATTTCATAACTCAGCTGGACTGAGTGTGGACGCTTTTATATCACTACTTGAATTTTCCCTCTTTTCGACGTTTGTTTCCTTTGACATAGAAGTGTACTTGCAGAGAAGAGGCGTTTACATCGGTTCCTGTGTTGCCCCTGCGTTGTGTAATATATTTTTATCAACTATTTACCTTGCGCTTTAGCTTCTTTCTTTGACAGTGGCCCAGTCCTTCGAATTTTTAGATACGTGGGCGACTCCTTGGTGATACTAAAAGTACTAACTCTGCATTGCACGCTCCCCAGCACAGTGGAAAGAATCTATATCCATATTCAGTCAACAAGGAAAATGCCTGGCTTTTTGTCACGAATTGGGAGCACGCCAGCAATGGGCTCCACACTCTCTGATACCAATTCTAGGGGAGGAGAGACAAACACCTCCACCCAGGTGCCCGATCTTACGCTGGATCGAGTGGCTAGCTCGGCGATAGGTCTACGCCTGACCAGCGGCTCACCGCAGGCACGACACAGGAGTCGGGGATAAGAGTGAATAGAATTTCTTTAACAAAGAGGAGCAACGACTTTTACCATACTATCAAGAATAAGAGAGTTCTGAACAGACGGAACAAATTTTATCTTCTACACACAATGTCTAATATGACAGTTGAGAAGTAATACAAATACAAGACACTTTTTAAGGACAGCATTCAGGATATAGTTCGTAAAGGTTTTAGTGGTGGGGCTTAGCAGTTCGAGTGGTTGAGGTTCGGTCCGAGATGGCGTCGGGCTGTCGGTGTCGGGTTCCCGGAGTCGCTCGCTACTCGCTGGCTAGACACTTCGTGACGAGCCGACCACCTCTCGGCTGACACTTCACACATACGCACGGTTAGCCTGCACTCCGCCATATTCGAGATCTCCACCCTGACTACTCTCCGCCAAATTTCACAGTCCTCCCGCAGCCTCTCTTTCTCTCTCTACTCCCGTCACCGGGCAGGCCGGGGCCCGGAACCGAATAATCAGAGGCCGCGACCAACCGTAAACTATAGCGCCGAGCCCCTGGCTGGCTCCGCTGAGGCCCCAGACGGAATTCCGGGTACAACAAGTCGTCACCGGCCAGGCAACTGCTTTCTCGCGGTCAGAGACCAGACAGCAGAAGGAAGTGGGGGGGGGGGGGGGGGGGGGGGGGAATGTTTTAGGACGTAGTCTCATCGCGGTGGCTCAACCGACGCGGGTCAAAATCGCAGCCAGCGCGAATTCTGTTTCACTTTTACTCATGAACTACCAGACAACAACAGCTGGCAGTTTTAGATAATAATATCAAGTTTTTCGAAGGGCCAGTGTGTTGGATGTATCCCCCCGAGCAAAAAACGAGCTGCTTTCGTAAGGATCAGCGCACTCCAAGACAGTTAAAAGGCATATCGCTTCGCCTTGCCTCGAGTCTGCAATAGTTAAATCCTGTGCACAAATTGCTCACGCTAGCTTCAACAATCTGTTCAAAAGGCTTCAAAAGGCTGGCTTCCCGGTGTTCTGTCCTTTGCAGCGTAGCAAAGACCCTCCTTAAAAAAATGAAAGGCATGAAGAAAAAATCTCATGCGAAGCGAGGATCAAGGCGACCACAAGTGGTCCCCTGTATACACCGAGTGGCTCACAGCTTGAAGAAGGTTACTGCCCGGTTCAACGCACCTGTAGTTTTCTCCGCGCCCACAAAGCTGAACAGGTTCTGCTCGCGGATCAGCCAGAAGAAGAAAGCCCTGTGCGAAAACAGGCACGGCAAGCTCTTCGTATCCTGTGCGGTCGGAGACGTGTACGAAATCCCACATACGTGTGGAAGGGTCTATATAAGTCAGACGGGTCGCTGCATTAATGACATGGCACGGGGGCATGAGAAATCGTTAGAAAACGGAGGTGAGTCGAATTTGTCTTCCCACTGTAAAGAATGCATGTGTGAGCCAATGCTTAGCGGAATAAGGATTATGGGCAGGAATCAGAATGAGATGGCACGTGAAACTCTCGAGTATTTTGTGATCAAAAAGAAGTGAAGCACTTCTGTTAGCGACTCTTTCGTATCCCTAAGTAGAAATGAATTTTCCTTTTTTGATAGTTTTTTTCACATCATGTACTGTGCGAGTTTTCAGCACTGCATTTCTAGGGGCCGTCTGTTGTTTGTTTAAATGGGTTGTTAATTTTTGTTATTGGTTTTAGCTTTGTCTTTTCCGCTGTTTTTCAGTTTCTGACTGCTTTTGCTTCATATGTTTGACTCTGGAGTTGCTACAATTGTTTGACACTGCTTTTGCTAAGAGATGGCCCTCTCCAGTTTGTTTTTAATTCCTTTACCAGAATATGTTAGTTTATCTGCAGGGGCTGAAGTTTTCTTGTCTGTTATTCTGATGTTGCTGCTTTTTATTCCATGTGCTGGGATAGGAGCAATAATGCGATGAGTCTCATGTTTGAGCTGAATGTTTAAATATGCCACTTTTCCGCGTAATAAACAGTTGGTAGTGTGCGCATGAGGTGTCCCTTTCTTGTTAGGGTCTTTGTGGCGCCGCTGTTCATTTCATAATGCACCAACTCGCCCTTCAGGCCGTTATTGCGGAGAAAATGGTTTTAGGTAGAAATAGTTGGAAGGTTCAATTAAAAATGAAACATGGGCACATGTTTGAAAAAGTAAGAGGAATAAGAAATATTTTAAGACGTGAGCCTAGTAGATTCTAAAAGAAAGATTTGCAAGCCGGAGAACGCATTACTGTTGCTGCGTTCAAGTATAGATTATCGAAGGGTAAGAAGGATAGCAGACAACCTCGCCCATACAGCTCTCTCCGGGATTCCAGTACATGGAGTCCCTCATGAAGTCAAGCAAATGTTCAGAGATGTGGTGTTGTGCCACTTCAGTTCTTTGTGGAGCTCTCCTCATCAGCCATGTGTGACCAAGGGTCTCAAAAGGTACCAAGCCACTTTGCTGCACCGCGATCGCACGGATTCTGCTCGTACGCCGGCGTGGATGTATAAGACTGGCCTAGCGTTGTCACCATTGTGTTCAGCGTGTAGTGTGTGTGGTGACATAGAACATTACCTCTTGTGCTGTACTTTGTACAACGCGAAACGGGCTGTGTTATTCGGATCCCTCAAGAAGGCAGGAGTTCCTCACAGTTCTCTTCAGGACATTGTTTTCCCGCGCGGGAGCCAGTCGAGTAGAAGGGATGCTTCTCGCCTTCTTCTACTTTACCTGCAGGACACGGATTTGGCCTCCACATGGTGACCTCAGGAGTGTCTATTTGGGCTTTTTGCGGACAGTGTTTCTGTAATATCTATTTAAGTGTCGCTACGGTGGAGCAATTGCCGGCAACAACTGCAAGGCTAATCCCACCGGTAGTTTACAACCACTCAACTCAACTCAACTCAACTCAACTACAGAAGAAAACACCACGCGGAGTTGTTCGAAAGTGGATTTCTGCAGGCGCATAAGGGGGAAAAGCTGCTGCCGAACAGTAGGAAAAGATCAGTATTTTTTGGTTCAGTATGGAATGGGCGCACAGTGAAGACCGCTTAACCAAACTTATGCTAATAGCTCCGAATTTTACGTTTTTTTTCTTAAGCCCGTTGCGAGGTTCATTGATCTGAAATCTTGCCGACATTTCGCTATTCCCATTCCTTGACGGGAAGAAATATCTCTAGGCTCAAAAAACAGGAGCCTGGACGCATTAAAAAGAGGCAGTTTCACACAGTGTTGTTTTTTTCAATCAGCACAGAACAACCTCTGTGGTGTTCTGTTAAACTATTTAAAAATCCTTCCATTTAGATCTTAAAACCTACGCTTGTACACCCCATAGCCAAGAGACTCAAAGCGTGACGTTTCACTTTTATCGTACGGTGCCAGTACACCCATCATTTAGGAAACGCTTACTTGTAAACCAGAGGGCACACACTTCCCGCTCTGGCCACACGTTCGCTCTGGTGCGCACTTCATCTGTTTACAAATTTAACGGGCTACGGCAACCATAAAGTTACTCCTTTCCTCTCTCGAGTCCTCATACTTCAGTCCTCGCCGTCGCGTCCGCCTCCTCCTGCGCTAGATAGCAGCCAACGTCTTCTGGCATATCCGAAAATCTCTCCGCGCCTCTTGTTGAGTCAGCTTTGGGAATCGTACGGCAGCACCGATCCAGAAGAGTGCGAACCAATGTCACCTCAGTACAGGTTTTGGGGCGCGCTAAGGCCATGAATGCATGTTCGTAACACTATGGAAAGGAGAAAATTGCGTGCAGTGAACTCTGATGTACTTCGGGAAATAAACATGTTTATTTTTCACGACTGTGTAGGAGGAAGGCACAACTCGAAATTAAGCTCAGCAAGGCGTTTTGTCTGCAAAGTTCATCGTCGTTACCTGCATGAATGAACCGAGCAAATCGTGACCTTTTGTTAACATGCCAGAACCCGTGGCTTGGTTATCTCAATGTTATTGCTGCTAATCGGACTAATATTAGAAGTTCACTTTGTTCTTCTTGCACATGCAACATGGCCTGTTTTCACTGTGAAAGTTCCCCGCTTTAGCAGCACAGCATATTTGTTCATCACCTTTGTAACACTGAACAAGCGTCCATCAGCGTGAAGTCTTTTAAGCCCAGTTTGGTTCCCAGAAGAATGGAATCCTGTGAAAATCCAATTGCAGGCCCCCACTGAAGTCCAGACAACATAAAGTCACAGTATCACTATGGTGCCGTCTGTGACACACTGCGTACGCAGCTCCTCTTCACGCAGTCAAGTCAGCAAACACATCACGCATTGGTTTTACCAGCCGCGACTTTCAAAACACAAACCGATGTAAAACAGGACGCGACCGCCCGTTTGCCCATTCACGTTGCTCTGGCTGAGTGGTGCAGAAAAGGCAGGTTACTTGGGAAGAGCGACCGATGCGCCTGAGGAATTCATCTTAACCCAGACTGCCGCGACGATAACACCAGGAATGGCACCCACCGCCAGAGAAATCCACCAGCGCTTGGCGGAGGCCCCACGAAAGGTGAAGAGCTCCACCAAAAACCTCTTGAATTGCGGGTCGTCATCCATCGCGCGGCGGAAGTCGTCCATACTAGGTTCGAGCTCGATACGCACGCAAGAAAGCTTGAAACGTCGCCAGGTCTTCTGGATGGGATGCGAGAGCGTCGTCGTCTTTTTGACTTCTGCAACACTGCAGCTTTAAGTGCGAATGATGAACAAGCCAGTTTAAGAGGCATTAGCGACAAAATGAAGGAGATAAACAAAGCCCAAAGTTAAAACGGTAATTATCTGTGCGATATTTTCGGTATACCTTTATTGTTATGTGACAAGATTTATGTAGTTCATTCCGCTCGAAGAAGAAAAGAACGGTTGCATAATATTGCGGTCTGTGTTGCAAAAGTGAATTTTTTGTGAAGAGAAACAACGGTGCAATGGCCAATAATTGCTGGAATGGTGACTGCACGCGTGCCTGCATAGGAGGCGGAAAGCAGCCTGGAAGAAACGTCTGATTAACCAGTGACCAAAACATTGTTTGTATTATAAGTATTTTGTATCAACATTTAAGCGCACAATTTCCCGCGCTAAGAACGAGTATAATACAAGTCAGTGTAATTTTCTTTCACAATCGGGAAATAGACGAGGTCTGTTTAAATTCATAATAAGCAGAAAATTGATTCCGCCGGCTGTCAACATTGAACCCCCCGTTCAGTCCCCTGTTGGCATTAGGAAGGCCTTAGAGGGCATTTTTTGTGGTCTAGAGTGTAACAAGGTAACCATCTGGGCTAGTTGGTGTATTTCAGGCATAATTTCACCAGCGAAAGTACGAGACAACAGACGAAGAATAGAGCACAACGCTGGGACAACGCAGCGTTGTCCTGTGTTCTTCTCCTGGTGTCTCGTACCTTCGATGGTGAAATTATGTATAGAGCGTTGATTTACATTGATCTTCTATCGCCAGCTATTGGCCATGAAATTGAGCAGAGTCGCCACCTCGCGGAGCAGCGGCGAACCCTCCATAGTGTGGACTCCCGTTGGTGTCGTCTGCTAGCCAGCTGCGTTTACATGCGCCCGTACAGCAGAGATTCCTCGTGACTGTTAGTTTCGAGGTTTCTGGGGCACGCCTATTTAGTTGTCTGCCTCTTACGCTGCAATAAAGACACTAAATATCCAGTATGTAATGCTGGATTATGACACCATCCGTCGGTGTTCAACAGTGGAGATTCTTTGCCGCGCGTCGTCTTAAACACAGTGACGATGGCATTAAGTTAGACATCAAACCACAACGAATAGGTCGCTGCCATACATACAACTGAATGCAGCCGCTCAGCTATTGTACACTAACGTCATCTTTTTGAATGGGACATTTTATGTCTTCCATCTGGATGATCAAGTCGAGTTTATTCTACTCGCTGTTTTAATTGGTTTCCTATGACATTTATTTATTGTTTATTCCTGTTAAATTTTAAGTCAATTGCGCATGAACCGCGTAGGGCAACAGTGTCAATATTTCCCAATAAAACTGCGAAAACGTTTGAGGATGCACATCATGCCCCACAGTTAAATGAAGCCGCAAATATTACTTGGTTAAACTAGATACACGTACGCCATTGTCAGCCAAATAACGTTGGCACTCAGCTAAGTGCAAGTTCCGCAGCCAGTTTTCTCCCGCCTTAGCTCATTGCTCCTGACAAATAAAAATTAAGAGATGAATACGAGCAACAAATGTGCTACGTCAGCAGTCTATGAGGGGATTATAATAGCCCTGAATATCATACGTGCTTCACTATCTTTCCCTTGATACGTGGGGGATGTTTACTTGGCAAGGATTGAAAAATTTAAATTCGCACGAACACGGAGATAGTCGATTTTTTTTTTGGAACTCGGAATTAGTATGCTGAAGGTTTTATTTTTGGCACCACTTTTCTAAATATTCCCCAATTTTTGTTTTTTTATAAGATCGGCACTGCCGATTATTACAGTGCTAAACAAATCTTTATTCCCCCAAAACTCCTTACACATGACTAACTGCACTGACACGCAGTCATCTGCATTCTCTTTGAACCGAGTATTTCGTAACTTACACATCAGCATACAGAAATAATCGAAGCTCCTAAGTTTTGGTGACCTCAATACTCCTGTCACTCGGCCAACTGTCATTTTAAACTAGTGATAGTCGCGTTCATATTCATTCGCGCAGCGCCAGACATTAACTTCACTGAAATTTGCTTCAAAAATCACAGCCTCGCTGTAAGTTCGGCGAGCTAACTCCACTGAAAGTAGGAACATTCCCTACATGGTACACGCTTGAGCAGTCAGCTTTCCTGTGCGGCAAAAATTCTTCTGCAATGCCGGAGTGCGATTTAATTTGGGCGAACTGTTCGGGGAATTGCTGGTGTCGTCTAGCCAGACCGGATATATGCGCTCACTATCCGTGGACAAACCTGCCGGGCGGTACGCTGCTAACGCTGCATATAAACCGCTTAATCTTCGACTAAGAATGCTAGTGAACTAGACTGTCTTTTTTAGACAGTTCAGGGCATAAAGTACCTGCGCGTCTTCGTGGGCTCAAAAAATGCTAGCACATTAAACAATGTATAATCCTGAAGTTCATCGGGTCTCTACCCAGTGAAGCGCCTGTCGCAGACGACAGCCACAGTGGTGTCGCCTTAGAAAAAAATCGAGGGAAAGCGCATGCATAGTACATTGCTGAAAAAAGTAAGTTTCGAGTGGCTCTTATCTTCTAAGTATAGCACCGTGTCTCGCCAAAGTAGCACCTCATGAGGAAAAATGCACGTGCTTGCATTCATTCATGCTTAAGTTGGCTGCCTGACACCTATACAACTATACCCCTTATGTGCCGCCGGCATTGGCGCGCACATTCCTGAAAAATCAAAGAAAAAACAAAACTGCCGTTAGAGAAGTGTGACGCAATAATTATATCAGGGCTGTCAGCGACCTACAAGAAAAACGCGAGCCAAAACAGAGGAGATCACAAAACCGGGATTATCTGGTTGCATAGCAGTCCCGTGTTTTCCCACAATCCGCGCTTCTTTTACGTACCGTTTGAAAGTTTTACGCTTTTCTGTGCACAGTCGAAACATTTTAAGAAATATATCACTCATCTATTGCAGAGGGTACGTTTTCTTTGGCAGAAAATCCGCCGTAAATTTGGAATAGTACCGCCACGCGTACATTCTAGCGGGTGCAGAAGGCTGCCGATTCACACTAGTGCCGCGACGGTGCCGCCACCTATAGGTAGATCTCGCGGGGAATAATCACATGCACCTCAAGTGATTTTATTGAGGTCTGTCTGCCTGAGCTATGCAAATTGTACTGCGCCTACCCCCAGCGGCTCTCCTGGTCCTGATAAGGACACCACTTCTATGAATAAATTTTTGTTTAACGAGTCTCCTGAAGACCTATTGGCTCTTCGCAATTCTAATAAAGGCCCTTGAATGCCACAGCAGTGGCGTCATGCGGAAATATTTTCGCTGCCTAATAAGCAAAGGGAGGCTTTTATTTTAGACAACATACGCCCTATTTCATTACCACTGAACCTAGTGAAATCGGTGAAAGGGTCCTCCTAAGCCGTGCAATTTATTTTACTTCTGCAAATGATTTATTGAGTCCGTGTAAAATTGGCCAGGCTGCTCGATTTGATGAGCACATACTGACCTCTAGAGCCTTGTTATGTTGGCTAGCAACAGAAAACAGCTTGCTGCGATTGTCACTCCGGATGTCAGTAAATTCTACGACAGCTTTCAGCAGTCGACTCTGTTACACAGATTACAGGACCTCAATTTCCGAAACAGTTTTGTAGCCGAGGCCTCTTTCTTGGAAAACAGAGAATTTTATTGTACCTAATGTGGTGTTTTCTCTAGCAGATTTCGACAGACAAGAGGCGTACTTCAAGGGTCAGTTCTCGCCCGGTTCTCTTTAACATCTTTCTAAGCTCGATTCCATGCAATCATACCGGGAGAAATGATGCGTACGCCGACAATATTGCATTTTTGCCTGCGGGAGTGATATTCACTCTTTAATAAACCTTGCAGATTTAACTCAAAGTTATTGACAGCTGGGTAGGACCAATTCACCTGTCCCTCAATGTGAACCAATGCGCGTTGTTAGTCTTCCCGCTTTCTCATACCGTAAATTTATGCGTGGTCTATAGAAATCCCTCAAGTTCAGATGCTGAAATAGGTACGTGCAATATAAGACACTACTCTATCCAGGTGGGCACGCACTGAGCAAGTTTCTTCAAAAGGAGTTCGGGACGTTGGCATCCTGCCTAGGCTTTTCAGCGCTAGCTCAGGCATGGGAAGGCACACACGTCTGCTGATTTATAAAATGTACGATCGCCCAACTTTACAGTTCGGCTATGTTTTATTTTTAGGAGCTCTTGCCAATAATGCCAATAAACTTCGTCCACTTTTGGTTTTGGACTGTGAGGCTTTGCGCCTCTGTTAGCGGCTTCCAAAATATGTCGGCAATTTTGCTCTGCATCATGAGATGCAAATTCCAACTTTAAAATCTAGATTTCGCCATTGAAAAAGTTCAAACATTTTTTAATTGTGCGACTCACCTCTGCATACCTCCTGTATAATATTTCTTACACGGTCTGCTCCATTTTTTACTGCCACATGGTCTCGTATGCATACTTTGCAGATATGTTCCGTGCAGTGTCTCTTTGATCCCATTCATTTCACAGATGATCGCCCGTTATATAACATCACTCCTTCTGTCTAGAATGCATTTGATGACATTTTGCCATCGAATTCAAACTGCAGCTGTTTCCTCTCCTTCATGGCTTGTTGGAGAACCACCTAGGGTCCTTTCGCTCTCATATTCTGATTGCTACCGATGTCTCGCAGGATCGCGAAAAGGCAGGTGTTGGGATTTTATCTTCATTAGGTTCGTCCTTTTCTCGACATCTTCCTTACTTCAGTCCATTTTATCTGGGCGAATTATTAGCACTAATCTTAGCCTTACATAAATAAGAAATTACCGTTTTTCAAGTCATGGTTAAGAAGGACCATCTTTAGTTGCTCTTATTTATCCAAACCCACTGAGTGTCGGGCATTACGCCTGTTTAAGTTCCTGATTCTATTCTATCCAAATTCAGTACGGTTGCTTTGGGTACTGAGACCCATGGGCTTTCAATTAATTGAGGTTGCAGATTCACTAGCAAGGGCCTCTATCTGCGGACCAGTTATTACGGTCCTGCCAATATGTGCATATAAAGCTGCGGTGAGGTTTCGCCTCTACACAATATTTCAGTGGTTTGCTGCCTCGGCTCTTACATGATCTCCCGAATATCAGTTTATTCGGCATCCTTGGAGTAGCAATGAGTGGCACTCGCGCAGGCTGGAGGTCTCTTGCGCGCGTTTGCGCTGCCGGGCTCTCTGCTAAATTTCTACATTCACAGATCTGGTCTCTCCATTTCCCTACTGTGCTCAATCTGTGCCTAACCTGAGAGAATACATCACTACCTGCTGTTCTCCCGCTTCAAATTCAGTTTCACCAGTTCGGTCTGCCTAAGAGCACTCCGGTTATTCTTTATATTATTGCATCTTTGCTTGGTCGAAGCACCTAGAGTGTCCCTATGCAGTGAAAGACTTCTTTCTAGAAACACAGCGACTCCCATTCTGAGTTTGATTTTTTTCATCCCCGCTCAGTGAATGTGTACTGGAAACATTACATGCATTATATTTGAATTTGCACATAAATCCATTGTCCCATCTTGGATCTCCTATTTAACAGATGCCCTGTCGTTGCGTTGTCCAATATGTCAGCGTATAACCTATTACTACTGCTTATTTCCCCTCTAAACGCCCCTGTTTCCAGCAATTCAGCGCCTGTGCCTTGGCCACTGCTCCGTCTTCGGTATGTGCTATCTTTATTTGAGCCCAATCAACCCTCAATAACCCTACACCTGAGCACTGGGAAGCAGCGCTGCCTAGCTCACACCCGGAAGGCCGGCTTTGGCTGGTGAACCGGGCAACAGCGATGGCAAAAGCCAATGGGCTCCTGGAATGAGGGCCCACACAACTAACCTCGATTTATTCCGTGCATTAAATGTTTTTCACGCTCACCTATTAATGCCCCTAATTTTAAAAGTTTTGAAGGCTCTCCCCGGCGCTAAATATAAACAGAACATGTAAAAAGCATATCTGATGGGATTGGATATTAGTTGAACAAACGCAATCCTGCACGTTTCTGATTAGTGGACAGGTGACAACGGCGCGTAAATCCATTGCCCGAACGTAATGGAACCACAAACATTGCTTTTGCCTCACAACTCTTCTCACAAGGTTTTAAATAACGACTTGGGTTCAAAGGCCTCCCAAAATGCAACATAAAAGGTAACGCACATCCAGGAAAGATAGCAAGTTATTTACGAGCTGTTTTTGTGAAATTAAGTTCTCTCAACAGAGCAGTACCCTGGGGCTGACGCTCACATCACAGCTGTTTCAACGGTGAATTCGACAGCAGAGCATTAAAGATTTCACCCGAAAAGTCAACACACCCCGGAGAAGATGGTGACAAAAATATTTGCCGAAAAGAGAATTCGATCTGTTTCGCTTTCAAACTTGCAGCGTTATTCCATTGTCCCACAGAACGTTTTTTCTTCTTTTGACAGGGAGCTGTGAGGCGAGCTAGGGAGCAAGGTGACACTGCAAGAAACATTGCACTCTAACAGTGCACCTTAACACCACTCTGTAACATTGAAACAACGCAGTTAACACTGCATAAATCATTTACCGTCTTTCTTAGCAGTGTGTTAGCGTTTAGGTTATATTTGATGATGATTATGAATTTTTATGGCGCAAGGTCATCTATGGCCAAAGAGCGCCATGACACAAGGTATTTTCTTTTTCTCAAGGTGGGGTCAAAGACCCATTTCCCAAGCATTTCACCCTAAATAAGCCGAGCACCAGACCATGGGAAAGCTTGTACCCATTGTATCACCGGTGGGTACCCGGCGGCACTGGGGATCGAACCCCGCACCTCCCGCATACGAGGCGGATGCTCAACCACTTGGCCACCGCTGCGGTTTGTTTAGGTTATATTTCGAGATGCTTTTGAACCAACATAGCCATTTATAAGATTATGAGTTGAGCCCGGAGTCGAAACCGGAAGTTTGACCAATTTACAGCTCAGGGATCGGAATACGTCGCAAGCGAGGCTTTCGCTTCCGACTGCGTTGGCCTAGAGCTATTTCCTTTTTCATTTCGTTCGCCTTGCGGCAATCTTCAAAGCATACCACGATTAAAGAGCGTCAAGTGGCACATTCATTTGCCTTTAGTGTTAAAATGTAAGGCTCACGACACGTGCAAATCAGTCATTTGGGTGCGGTAATACAATTTTGTCAATCTGCTCTCAGAATGCCCCGGAATGTGCATCGGATAGTTGATATAGGAGGCTTATCTGCGAACAAGAAAACGTTGTCAGTCCGGTTGTATCAATGAGGTGATCGTTTATACAGAAAGACTTAGCGTGGAGACGCAGTACGAAGGAAGTAAGACAGGACGAGCGCTGAGGACTGACCGTTTTATTGCGCTACCATGGCCGAGGAAACAATGGGCGAGCAAGCCTGGAAGAGACAGGAGCATCGGTGATATTGTTACGTGACGGCCATCCGAAGTATGAGGCGAGATGACTGATGGCAATGAGATGGTTTAATGGCCGCTGGCCTAGCGCGAGCGCTCCGTCTCGGGCCCCTGCCAACTTAGTCTTCTTCTTCACACTACCCGGGGCCACCGAGTGATCGTCCCGATCGGTGACAAAGAGACTGGCGAAGTGGTGATGGGCTTCAGAGAATGGCGGCACCGGAACCAGAAAGTGATGAGGTGCTGGCCGCCACGATGAAGGACATGGCTGAATGATTCCTGGCCCGCGAAGCTTCCTGGCCGTAGGTCACCAGGAGGCGGCGGCCGGGTCCCTAGGACACACCGAACGGCATAGGCAGGGGAACGGTATCGTCACGTGAGGGGAGCGTCTCGGGTCGATGGGGTCGGGTCCTTGAGTCAGGTTCAGTTAGTAGTGTTGAGTGGCCTGTGCGGTGGGCGGGGCGGGAGAACAACGGCCATATCGGCTCGGATCTGAAAGGCTGGGGTACGGCCGGGCGACACAGACCAAGAACTCACGGCCGGAGACCACGGCTCCCGCATGCGCCGAAGCTGCCGGACCAGGATGGGGATGAACTCCGCACCTCACACCAAACTTTATGTGACGGCCAGTCGGAGTGTGAGACGAGATGACTGATGGAAATGCGATGGTTTACTGGCCGCTGGCCTAGTGCGCGCGCTACGTCTCCTTAAAGGTATTGGTGCGCTACCAAAATACAGAAAGGGACGAACACAGGACAAGAGCTTTCCTAACAGCTTCTTATTCTCTGAAGAAACATGACTATATACACATATTAACGCCAGATCATACAGAGAAGAGGGAAGAGCACATGGCGCTGACAAGAGCGATTTGAAGGAAAAATATATATAATAATAAAAATATATAATAAAAAGATCAACACGTGCCTTTAGAACAGCCGAAGATTACTATTCCTGAGGTAATTTAATTCAGTTCTCCCTAGCATCACCGAAGCAGAGCTGACGCATTGGTTATCTGGGGCAACATGCATAGCGAAAGCTTGAATAATTTCGCGTTCCCGTCTGTTTCTGGCCCGACCTATTACCTTGGAGTTTTTTAGCATCGGGGTGCATTTGCAGTGTGCACAATGTGCTGCCCGATTCCCGGATTTTGCTACTTGCTCGCATAATCTTTCGTGCTCACTGAGCCTCTTGTTCAGGCATCTACCCGTAAGCGCTTGTCCTTTGTGTTCGTCCCTTTCCGTATATAGGTAGCGCTCACCAATACCTTCAAGGATGCATTTCCAACTAGCCCCAGTTGTAGCTTTTTCGCTCCGTCCCGGGCCACGGCCAACTTCGTCTTCTTCGTCACAATACGTCGGCTGTTCTTCTGCAAAAATATTTACGTTGCTTAATTCCAGTAAATCGCCGGTCCTCCTTGAACTATGAAGGGGGAAATTCAGGGCTTTTATCTTCAGCCAGAAAGTTCTTAACCCGCGAAGGCATTGGGTTCACCTTCTATGCGGATCACATCACCATATGGGCAACGCAGGTATCCTTGGCGCACAAGCAGCTCTGCAAGCAACTGCATACCTTGTTGTTGTTATTGCCTTCCTGACATGGCACAACCCCACGACGGGGGATTGGCCAGGGTTCAGTGGGAAACCCCATAGAATAAGGTAAACCCATACCCATAGTGTAGTTTACCTATAGGGTAAACTACATACCTGGTCAAGCAATACGCCGAAGAAAGCGGTCTGCACTGCTCCCCAAACTTATCAGGCTATAAGGGACAAATTACAATTCCCCGGCAGAAAGTGAGCTCGACCTTAGAGACTGGAAAATTCAAGAAAAAAGAAAAGATTTTTAGATAGTGTTTTCGGGCTGTGTTTGATTTCAAAGCGGGCTGTACCTCTAAGACTCTTAACACGGCAGCAAACCAAATTTTGAGGATAATTTGAAGCGTAACCTGGAACCGGAAAGAGATGAGGCAGGAAGACACTATTCGCATGCTCCAAACCCTAGTCGTAAGCAAGATTACCTACAGGCTCCTCTATCAAAGGTTAAGAACCGTTGATAGAAAGGTTATTGACAACATTATGACGGGAGCACTTGAAACGTCCCTGAACCTCTCATCAACAGCATCAACGGAACATTTTCATAAACTTCGGGTACAAACGTGCTTCGAGCAGCTATGGTAGGCGGTTCTGGAGAGTCAAAAACAACTCCTAAAAACAAAGCAGGCGGGTAGGGAGATCCTGTCGAGACTCGGGCTATGTCAGACACTAAGGACAAGTGAGAGCAAGTCCCAAATCCCAACACACGAAAGAGAGAAGAGCCACGTAAACGCGACACCTAGACACATGCACCACGAGCAGCAGAAGGGCACAACGAGAGTCACAGCCCAATCCGTGGCAAAAAAAACATCCAAACACCTAATTGCGGTCTATGTGAACCGGCTATGTGGTCAACAACCACAAAAAGGCTCATTATCAGAGCAACGATCTATGCTAAGGGCCCTACGGAAACGGAATCACCGGCCAAAGCCGTAGCCATCAAGACCACCGGGGGAAAAAAACACACACGTAGTGACGGACTCCCAACAAGCCGGCAGGGACTACCATGTCAGAAAACCACAAGGAAGGAGAGCATATTATTAAGGCGGCTTTCCCATTCACACAGTATAACATGAACTCCTGGACACGAAAGCCTGGACGGAAACGAGGTAGCGTATGATCTTGCTTGAGCGCTCACAACCCGGGTGGATCCCCGTTCATACCCCACCCCCTTCCTAGGACCGTACTCCGACAATTTAGCTGACCAACGGAAACCTGTTTCAGCAAGCGTGGTTTATCCAGCTAGTACGCAAGTCAGCTGTCGCCAATGGAGCCCTATACTAGGGGCCCCTACCACCCAGTTCCAGCAAATTCTCTTTGATAAAAGATCCCTCTCCCTATCTGTCTCTGTCAGCAGCTGCGATGCTTTAGCGTTATTTGCAAATGATGATACTTCGGTGACATATCTTTTTCATTTTATAATCACATGTGTATCCGTGCACGCAGATGTGCAGTTGTGCATGCGCGTTGTTTTCCTAAGCACGTTTCTCTCTGTTTTAAAGTTTTATTTTAACTGCAACTGCACTCTGAGGGGATTCATCACCGCTTTATAGCGTCGCCGTCTTGGCGTCACTTAATGAAGTACTGATCGATGAGAATGTGATAGAGGCGATCGTTTTCTCATGGGCAGAAGGAGTAGGTAGTCGCGAGAATGCGCCATCTGAGTAAAGTTCAAACAAGGTCACGCGGCTAGATGAGAGGATGCAATGTAGGGGAGGCAGATGTAAATAATACGCCCAAGTACGGATGCTCGGTTACTCTGCAAAATGAGACGTTGTTGAAGGAAAATTTTAAATTTTGCGGCATATTCGTTTTCTCACCTGCCATGAAAACTGTTTTGTGCGCATTGATTACATTCTGCACACCACTGCCTGACTGTGTTTAGGGCATTATATGGACCTCCTTCACCCCGCGACGTCACGAAGATGCGGTGGCGCTGATGTTAGCAGCGACTTTCGCATGGTAGGCAAAACAGGTTCCGCTTGCCCGTGCCTACCGCAGCTGCCGCAGTTACCGGCGGCTGCTTCAAGCCTGTGCACTGCAGAAGCAGCATGTATTGACCAGCTGCTTCACTGCTGGATCCGCGTAGTAGCATAAAAAATATTAAATTAGCCTCGATAGGTCTCTCGCGCATAAATGCCGCATTCGGAAACTGGCTAACAGACATTGGGCCACGGTAGTAAAGCGCGAAGTCTGGGAGTCGATAGGCCCTGCCACTCAATGCACTTAATAGCATGTAAGTTACTGCGTTCATTCAACTGAACTTCAGGATAGTAGGCTGACAATTGTTCAAGGAAAAAAAAAAGACATATGCAGCTGCACACGTACTTATCACCTTGAGCCGGAGTGCACGGGGCGCCGACAGGTTCACTCGCCCCCAAGGAATGCGTTTTTTTGTTAACAGCACCCCATGTTTTAATGGCGCGTTTTATGACATTTAATATTTACTTGAAACTGTTTCTTGATATGACGACGTAATTATTTCATTCGAATAGAAAGAAGTCTGGTAAGTTGTGTCAATCTTGCGTGGTCGCGTTGGTGTGCTTAGAATAGCGTACCTTAAGTGTGCTAAACGCCATATGCTTTTTCATTGCATCATGCATGTGTCATGTTTCATGAGGTAGTACATGATCGCGAAGCTTGTTTGGAAAGAAGCAGCCGCAGGAGTGCTACTAACAGACACGTGGCGAGATTGAGAGGGGATGTGGCAATGAAAAGTGTTTTCGTTATTCATGCATGCGATATGTAACTAAACTTGGTGCAAATATGAAATTCCTACGCTAGTTTCAGCAATTCCTTTTATTTATAGCTATCCCTGGTGCAGTTGTGGGTAATTATAATTAACACCGTCGTCAAGTCCCCCCAAGGTCTCAAATAATTGAGTAGATAGTGCAGCAGTTTTTTTATGCCAGCATGTACATAAAGCCTTGTTCTGTATGATGACGCGATTAGTTCTTTTTCTATATGATCAGTACTTATGCATGCATAGTTACATGAAAACGTTTCTTACAAGAAATAACTAACACAGTACTGCACGTGTAGGGAAAAAAATCGAGAGATTTATTACGCTCCTCAACGTCTCAGGAATAGTTTGCGACAAATGGAATCATTTGATTTTCATGCGAATTTCGGAGGTGAGTGATCCAGTCGCAGAAAATGTGAGAGGTCACAAAACGAACCTTAAAGTTTATGGCATCTTCGCTTTCGCTTTGGTCAAAGAAATGCGGCACTGAAATCAAATAAATTACGTCACAATTTTTGACGACCACACTTCTAAAAAGCGTAATTTATAAATTTGTACTCAATATTTTGCTATAATTTTTCGTCACGAAACTAGACTTCAGGGCTAGGAAAAAAATAATTCTATAAATAAAGAATTCACCAAATCGACCAGCTTAACAAGAGGACAAGTCAGCTTGGCTGGTGCGTGGTCATGCGGCTAAAAACAGCGCTAAGCGAGACAGGAGATCAGAGACACGACGCTGTCCCCACTTTTCGCACAGCGCGACACGCATGCCAACAGACGATGAGCGCACGTCTGCTCCGACCAAAAAACGCCAGCACTTTCCCTCACTATTGTCCCGAAGTAAAATCATGCCGGCTAGTGCAGAGTGTCAAAACTTGTTTTATTTAATGCCTAGCGCATAAATAAACGGCAGGAACGCTTTCTACATGTTTACTACTGACCATATATACAATACAGTGGCAAACTATTTCTCTTTATAGCCGCACGTGGACAACGCGAGCTCGTGTACTTCGACAAATTACTAAGTTGGAAGCATCGACCATTGCTGTGATTCGCAGAAACTGGAGACGCGCCTACAAGCCTTGAAAACCCGCGCACAACACCTATCCGCGACGCCACTCCCCGACCTTTTGCCTACCACGAGCTCGCTAGCGACTGCAGCGCCACCTCGTTTTTTTACAAACAGGCAGGAGGTCCATAGGTTAAATTCATCACTTCCTTCTTTACTCGTGAGAAATCACGCAGTCATCTGCTAAGAGGCGAACCCCGACGTTCACATCTCTGGTTATATGTTCAAAAACAGCAGAAATACAACAGTATGCAAACGCTGACGCATGTGAGGGGAGGTGCCAGAAGCGTAGTTAAAAAGTTTCATGAGCTGGTAATAGTATGCGCGGTAATAAATTATTGAAATACGAATCAGTTCGTCTCTAAATAATTATTTTGTTTAAGTAGGAACGGAATGGTATAGTCGCAATCGGAAAGCCAATCCGGCGCTACGCTAGTTGCTATACTCTGTGTTAACGGCTGTGTATAAACTGCAGAGCGTCCCGGGAGGGAGAAAACTGAGGGGCTATTTTTTCCTAATACTCCCGTGCTGAGTTTTCTGCAACGCGTCACCAGGGGATTTTTTTTCTTTTTGCCGGGTTTTAGCAAACATTTAAGCACTCATTGCAAACTGACATTCATTCATTTTCTTTTCTGTCCCCGTGGTATCCTATCAGATATTATAAACTAAAAGAGCTTTGTTCGCATTTAAATGATACGTAGAGTTATTGGTCTGGCACAACGGCCAATCATCATCATTACACTTTTACAGACACCTCGCAAACCTTTCCACTACCTGCTTAGACGGTTTGAAGCTTCTAGCTGGACAAGGCAAATTTTGAGTTTACACGCGGTTTGCGCTTTTCGAGATATACCTGGAAACACACTTTGAAACCTTTACGGAAACGAGCTTTTTTAGAAGGTTCCAATTCACTTTGTCATAGCGTATATACAGTATTGTGCGTTTTTATCGTGAAGACTTTCAAAAGTTTCCCCGCCTCAACCGCTGGCTCATTTGCGATGAAACTGCACACAGAGCTTGCGTATTATGGTAAGTTTTGTATCGTAGCAAGTTTGACAACGGTACTTACTTAGCTGAGCCGTGCATGATGCGAAAACATAATCGTCTACGTAGAGATCGGCAACCAAAACCCGCAGACGACGCTTTTTCGCTGAAGGGCGGCAGTGGCGCCATCTGTTTGCGGTAGCCCAAAGCGTCACCACAAGGCCGTCGAGGAGAGCGTTGCAAGGAGCGCGGGCCCTTTGAATATGCCGTTCCTGTCGTTTCGTCTGCTTCTACTGAAGCGCTTACAACATTTTCGACTAATTAATCGGAAAAATATCAGAACAAATGATTTAACGAGGCTTTACCTTTTAAAGAATATTGTTTGCAATGCTCGCCTCGGCGGCCTTGCAGTGACGGTTTCCACTGCCCAAAACAGAGGGCGCCACTGCCGCCCTTCAGCGAAAAAGCGTCGTCTGCGGGTTTTGGTTGCCGATCTCTACGTAGACGATTACGTTTTCCCATCATGCACGGCTAAACTAAGTAAGCACCGTTGTGAAACTTGCTACGATACAAAAGTTACCATAATACGCATGCTCTGTGTGCAGTTTCACGGCAAATGAGCCAGCGGTTGAGGCGGGGAAATTTTTTTTAAGTGTTCACGATAAAAACGCACAACACTGTATACGCCTTCACTTTTGCAGCATGCATTGTCGTGTTCCGCACCTCCGGCGTGTCGCGCTCAAGTATAGGTCTCCCTTTGCGCACAAGCAAAGCAGCCGTTGACGGGGGCCGCTGTGCTGGCGGTCAGCATGGACGGCGCAATGAGGCCCGCCAAATCGTCAATGTGCAGTGGTGAGAGCAGCTGTACCGCCGCCATCACCACGCCGTTCGACCAGAAGCTACCCAGTTGCACGTGCACAAGGTGGCCACGGTCCGGCTCCGATTCTGCGCCAGGTGGGGAATAGTGGTGGTAAGGATGCTGCTGTTGCTGCTGCTGATAATGTTGATATGACTAGTTCAAAAGCAGAAATGAAGGGACCTCTTTGCAACGAACGTGCCCAGTTCATGGCGTGAACTGCGCACGCGTTCTACCAGGGCAGCAGCCCTTGAGATCTTCGAAACCTCTGCCTAGCCTTGGACTGCCCGCAAGATAGTATAGTTAATGAGTCGCTATTTGAGTTCCTAGCGGCCATCTGGCCAAGCGATAGCACTAAATGAAATATGGTTCGAGGTGTTGGCGTCACATTCGTAATGCTGGTTTGGCATCATCGGCGAATTTGTGCCAAGTTTTGGAGCCGCCTGAAGCTGAAATTTGGATCCTGGTGAAACAATCCGATAGGCTTTCTGGGATAATTAGATCAGTGATATACATCATGAATGATTAGGCTTCCAAAAATAACTAAAAATAATAATGTCTCTGCCGGCATCAGTTACGTAGGACGCGCATGTGAGTGATACAAATGCATTAGTACGGGCGTTTAGTGAACGAAGGAAAAATAGTATCCCCCAGTACGTAAGTTGTGCGCATACTTTAGGGTGGGCGAAGAAAAATAAATAAAAGCAAAGTGGCCCTCCCGCACCGTGTAGGGTTCATTGATACACATACATTAGGATACACAGAAAGAACGGCCAGGTTTAATAAGTATGCACTGCCAACACTACAATGAAATGAGCGCACTTTCCGCACTTGAGTACAATCTGCTATGCAGCCAGGCACCCAGAAAAATCCGATTTTAGACCTCGTAGTGATGATCCTGTTGCTATCTTAGAGCTTTCAGGGCAAGCACCAGGGCGCTCTTTGCTCTTCAGACCTTCAGAGTGAGCCCATACAATCTTCACAATCAGAATCGGTTTTCTTTAGAGCATGAACATGATTACATCAACAGCTATACAACAAGGAGCGGGGACAAGAGGCGTACACCCGTGACGGTGAAATTCAGATTGGCGTTTCCTGCAGGTATCATATCAGTGAATGAGTCGATACTAGACCAACACCGATCTGTGACGTAAACATATGCTGTAACGCTGCTCTAGCCGGCTGGGGTGAAACACTTAGGGCTACGTCTCATAATAATACAATCGTGCTCCTTTGATACGACCCCCCTTAGTATTGGCGATTCGAACTATGAGTAATTTTCGTGGGCACCAAACTTTTTCAATTTTTTTACGTCTCATTATTATAGAAACTTTCTGTCCGGACAACAGATAGTGTGGAAATATAGGATGTCCTTGAAGATCCATGTATTTTGCGGGTTAATATGAAGAGCGGGAAGGCCGAAATGAAAAAAATGACCTAAGCAGATATTTCTTTTCCCGAATTTTGAGTCAAGGACACTAACAAAATGCAGTGGAAAGGAACAAAAGCCTGAGTGAGAACATTTTTATGAGTTTTTATTCTTTAAAAGGCCAAGGTGCCTGGTCGACGAGCGTTACTATATTGGCCGTATTGCAGGAATGGCAGTGAAGTAAACTCTCTCTACAGCTTGTGCTACGAGAAAAACCACATTAAAGAGCTGATAACAAACGAAGTACATATAGCCCAAGCGGTTCTTGGGAAAAGAAAAGTCGTAGTAAGAGATGCGATACCACCCTGTGAGACGCCGTCACGTGTTTTATGAATGACTAGGCGCTTCAAACTGCAGTTCACCGTTTTAAAGATAATGCCGACTAATGTAATGGACATGTGAGCTCCCAAGCTTTTGTCTAATTTCCCCTTCACTGCCAACCACCGCACAGAACCGGATATTAATAATGTGCGCTTTTCTGAACACATTTTTGTCTTCGATATTCGTTACTATCGAAGGCTCGCTTTATGGACATTGTTCCTCCGGTACCAATGTGTCCATATTAAAGAGGCACGACTGCACGTGTAAGCAGAAGCCTTCAAAGCAATTTTCTGATTTCGCATTGCACCCATGACGCCGTACCTTCTTAAGGAAAAGCGAATTACAGCTTAAAGCAGTATGTGAAAATATGAAGCATAACTTCAAAGGCGGTATATTTTAACATGGCGAATAAGTGCGCAAGGCGGTCTCCCCCATTGCGGATACTGGGCTGGAGCGCATCAGTCAAACATGTAAAAGACACTTGGCGGAAAGATATTTGTTTCAGAGTGTACGCACGGAGGCGGTCTCTCGTTAGAAGTGGGGGAGTACTTTGAAGCAGGAAGAGTGTGACAAAGTGGGCTACGGCATTTAGATGCATTTATATTCTTAAACGTCACAATAACTGTGTGTAATGATGCAGCACGTGCGCCCAATAGGCTCTCTATACCCTGAGTGTTTCTCCGAATATCGCACAAGCTTCTGATTGATTCAGACATGCTGCAGCGTGCGCTTTATTTGTCCACTAATATAGTCGCTCTAACTAGACAGCATACACAGCTGTTCATAAAAAAAAGGAATTCTCAAACGCCATGGTGAGTGAACAAAAGCAAGCCGCGCACTGTAGCCGACGTTGGCGCAGACGATACCCCCAGCCGCTTTGGGCGTCCACGAGCGTGTCCTAGATTTGCAAACATGGTTTTGTTCTTTATGAGCAGCCGTAAGCCACACAGGAATTTCGCTGAGTCACCGTTAAAAGTACGGCACTTTTCTGTCTTCGTGGAGGCTGGAAGCTGCCCAAAACGTTTCCATAAAAGCGGCCATGCTACTGTTCTCTTAGTATATTTCGGAATGTCGAGCATAGAAGTTTTGAACACCGCATCTGTTGGTGAGGAGAAAGAAATAATACGTGATGCATGATTCATGTGATGAAAGTCATTATGTAGGTGGCCGCAATTCCTGAGCTTCGAGTAAAATAAAACAGTCATAACCTGCTTTTTATGATGTTTAACCGCTCACGGCGAAATGTGTTGCTCCAACTTCAGACAATTCAGACTCAGAATGTTCCAAGGAGCATCTTTGACAGCAGCAGTGTGCATGAAGTAATAACACTGACGAACAAAGAAAAACTTACGTCGGCACCGATTGGCTCCACGCCTGCGCTGTCAGCAATCCAGCTGATGATCGTGCCTGCGGCCGCGTGGAACGTCACAGACGCGATCAGGCAGCCGGACATGCTTGCAGCCAGCGTCAAGCATACCATAAGCTCGCTGCTCAATGTTTCCACGCACCAAAAGGGCCGCCTGCGGCCGCGACAAAAACCACAACAGATGTTTTTCTGCGAAACGTTTGCGCAAGAGTAACCAGGCGCGCAGTGCTGAAGTGATCTAGGCTAATTTCGACCATGTCTGGGACGAAGGAATACAATAAAGAAAACAATAGATTAATAATAGACCGGAATACTTCACCATGCGTCTGACGGACCACAGTAAAAGCTGGAGCCCGCTCGAGCAGGCTCAAATTTCTGGATGGAAATTGTCTTCATGATTTTACACACACGGTCAACGTTCTACGCGGTTTTGACGTTTGTAAACAAACTTGGGTCGTGATGATCATCCTAGCCACAGAGCGCTTCCAGCAACATTCGCCCGGCTTTTGAAAAGGATTCCGCCGGTGCAGGGGACGCGTGTCGCTAGTTTTTGGTAAGGCCGCGCAGCACTTGAAGCATTCCGCGCAGTGTTTGATAAAGCACCGGTGCATTTGACGGGCCACCTCTCTTTCAAACAAGTGTCCTGAGGTTAAATGGCAGTGTTTCCAGTGGTAAATACGTTCGACAGAACCGTGTTAACCATTGACTGCCATAACTTATGCCACATGACAATTGCGCGAAATAAATTTTAAGAAGCAAGTGTTGAGATAGGCCGATAGGCGATTCTTCTGCACTAAAAAAAGTTAATTTTTTCAAGACCAGGGCTTTATTTGAATTGCTAAGCTCGGAACGTTGGACTTATGGACTATTTAGTAGAAAACAATTGACGTGGATTTCAATTTTCAGCATCATTTATTCCTTGATGCAGTCACCAAAGCTGAGTCGGCCGCTTTGCCACGGGCACTCCTTCTTGAACATCCTCTATACAAAGCAATAGCATTGTGGTAACAAGAGAATTACTAGACATAAAAAACGCGACCTTGTTTTCTATTCTGGTGTCACTACAGTGCGCAGTCGCTTAACGCAACCAACTAAATGCATAATGAAGCTGCTTTCAAGAAAGTTCAATGCTGGACGTCTGTCCCGCTACTGGTCTTAATTCTTGCAACTTGTCGACGTGAGAGTTGCGAATTTTTATGCTTAAATCAAGGCTCAGCTGCAATTCATTTCATCTATTCGACAAGTTCTATTACACGCATCAAATTTGGAGGAATAACACAAAACATTTTGCACCACGTGCGCTTGCTTTACAGCCAGGCTACAAACACTCCGCAAATTAAATCATATGTTAAAACAAAAGAGTTTGATGGAAGTTGCCTGTCTGGTTTAGGTTTGGCTTAGAGGCTGCACACCGCACTACCTCGTGTCATCTCCGAAGAAGGAATCAAACCGGTTGCGAAACGTCTGGTTTCCAAACCTTGGTTTGAAGGTAATCTCCCCCTTTCCCCTGATACCCCCCTCCCTTTGCCTGTAAACTATATTTCGTTGTGACAGATTACGATACCGGCTAAGGAGAACTGGAAGCAAGTAATATGCTGCAACGGCGCGTATTTTTCGTGATAATTCAGTTTAACAGGTCACACGTTATTCTAGGGCTAGGTATTCTAGGGGTGGCAACTCCGGAGGTTTTTCGAACATTACAAGTTGGTAGTCAAATCACAATTCTTGGAGCCCCCTTTTTTTCTCACAACAAACCGCTGGAGTTTTGAATGGGGTGCCAGAATGCCTGTACATCCGCTAGTTTTCATGGTATAGCAGCTCGCTTAATGGCGGCCAAGGAAAGAAAATTGGCGTGCTTTGCGGCAAAATATTGAAAGCATGGGGCGTCCATATCCGTGCATAGTCCTCCTTCTTGAAACGTCGTCAGCCTCAATACTACTGCGTGTGTTTTCAGTGCATGGTCTACCGTCTTCAGAGCCGTACGAAGCTAAGCTATGGTGCGGTCAATAGGGGCAGTCCGGGCACTGGAGAGAAAAATAGCTCGCGCTATGCTGGTTGGTCCGCCGCGCTCAAAGCTGATAGATATCCTGAGCAACCAGGTCCCTACACGTGTTCATCCACAGGCGTGAGAGAAACTGTGCATTAGAGTTCTCTGTTCAGCAATTGCGCATGTAAAAACTGCACGTCAGGCAATAAAATTCGAGGAGTTCTCAGCAAATCACAGTTCACTTGAAACTGAATAACTTACTGCAAAGAATAATTCATTGTCAAGCCGAAATAATAAGAGGCGTAATTTAGAGTATATTCACAAATCGTTAGCATCCGCCATTGTAATATTCTGACTCGTAAGAATCGCAGAAGTAACTAAAGGTAGCCGCGTGCTTGAGCTGTCACTGCACCAGTTTAAAGAACGTGGAATGGGCGAATTTGATGCAATGCACCCCCTGCTACAACGGCGAGTGTAGACGCAAGAGTTACAAGCGCATAATCAAGTTAATGGGCAGAAAAATGACCAGGAGGCTCGCGAATTTTCGTTAAAGCATTCATTGCAGCGACGAACACCGGAGCTCCTGCCGCAGCGCGTTTCCAGCGTTGTTACGCTCTCAAATTCGTCCTTAGGTGCCTATTTTCAATTGCTAAGGGCATAGGTGGGGTTTAGCGATATGCAGAAAGCAAAAACCAGCGTAGGAGGTACAAAAACAAGTAAGGGGTTTTTGCGGTCAACGGAGGCCCAAGGATGGCCGCCAGAAAGTATGAGCGCAAGAGCACGATTGTTTTCTCCTTAAACTGAATATTTGTGTTGTCTCTCACTATTGAGACTTCGTTACTGAAGACCTTTTCTCTGTGTTTACGGGTCCGAACTTAGCCCACACGTAAAGCTTTCCTAGAGCCCCATTTCTTTTGAAACACGCGTGGCAAGTGACTGGCAGCGTGCTTAGGTTCGCCTTCGATTAATGCAAGTTATGTAAATGCTTGGCCTTGGATAATGTTTGGCATTTTCCACTGTGCTAGCCCTGAAACTTTTTTAGTACCCTAAATTTGTTGTATATCCGTAGCGCAATGCAAACGAAAGCCTGTGGCTCCATACCAGATGCATGCATTCTAAAGCAGACGGCCGGCTTTGTACTGCCGAGCAGATGCACAAACGGCGTCTGTCCTGCCGACACCTGGCATGATTAACCTGAAAAATATGGACTTAAAGGGGCTGCGAAACACTGCTTGAACGGATCCCGGCTATACTTCAGATGAATTTTTTATGTCACACAGATGCTGACTCAAAAAGAATTACAGGAATCGATGGATAGGAACGGGAGTTATTGTATATGGAAATTTAAAAATTCAAGCAAACAAAATGGCGCCCTCAACTCAATTTTCGCTCAGCTTCCCCTTTCCATTTCACTCTCCCTATGTCGAAACGAGGCGGAATCAATCAAAACAGCCTATCTGAGCACGTCGTGGAAGTCTGCACACCATGGTTGCCTAATCGCTGCAACTCTTTTTTGTTAAGGCTGGTAGCGCCGTTTTCATGGTTACAGCAACAACGTGAACGCCCACCTGACCCAGCGATGCTTTAACGTCACGTCGACGGTGCAGAATGGAACACTGGTCCCTATCGTTCTCTTAGTTATGGATTCGAACTCGAGCGCAAGATACTGCGACGAAGTGACGGCCTCCGCAGGACACTAGATACACATAGCATGGCGCGGACCTCTACTGGCAACCGCCTACCATGGCCCGCCGCTAGGAACGCGCTGATTGGTCACGGCGAGCAAGGTGCGCGCGCTTTTGACTGGAGAGTGGAGCCATCTGGCGCCGCCACGCGGTAATCCTACACAAGTTGAGGACGCGCACTGCTAACTGTGAAACGAATGGCTTTTTTTTTTACAGCCTTTTTTGGGACCGAAACTAACGCTTGTAGAGTGCAATGGCTTGATCGGATCGATTCCGCAAAGCCGTTCTCAGATACATAGAGAGTAGGCATAAGTGTTATGTGCTAGGCCGTAGGATGTGTACAGAGAGGCGCAAAGTCCGATGCGAAGAGTAGCCAGAGACTCTGGTGGTGCATTTTTGCTTTACTGCCTTTACAGCGCTCTTATTTAAGACAAAAAAGTTGGTTTTCTGGATGTAATGTAAAACGCAGAAACCTGACAAAACGTATCTCTATTTATTAACAAGATTTGCTGTATATTTACTGTTTGTCCTCTCATCAAGCTCCCGCCCTGTGATATCATATCCACTGCAAAATACCGCCACTGCATTTTGACACCGTCGGCGCCATGAATTTGTTTTTGCGACCTAATTAAAATATGAAGAACCAGAGTATACGCGGTACGACCGATGCTAATATCATCACTATAGCTCATTATATGCAACCAAAAGGCAAAGCAATGCACTGATTATGTGTTTCGGGGCCACTTTAACAGCGATCGTAACTTTATTTCTCTACAAGAGTGACTTCAACTGCACCCGTGGACAGCGCAGGAAGTATATACTCATTCTGTGCAATGCGCACTTTAGTAGTGCGGGCGCGGCTCATTAGGCTCAAGGGACATAAACCGATAGACCTATTCTCAAAAGACGTTATAGCATATTTTACAAAGAGGGCTGATTCTGCGACCTCCCCCCCCCCCCCCCCGACACACGCGAAAGTTCGCCCAAGAACACGTGACACATGACCGTGCCATCCGTGGACGCTCAAGTGGTGCTCGCACTCTCCCGTGATCACGTGACCACGAGTATCTGTTTCCCGGTGTCAGGCGGCCACCCTGTGTACACAGCCTGCACCTCGCGCATTATGCAAGCTAGGTTCCTTGGAACACGCGGTCGTAAGACGCCGCCAAACAATTCAAACCGACTCTCGGGTGCTCTGTGAGTTATAAGTATACTAATAAGGAAAAGCGTGGTAGCGTTCATAGTGGGTGGACACTTGGAGAATACTGTGAAGAAAGAAGGGATTAACGGAGAAGTGAAAGGGGATCGGATGTAAAATGTTCACGCTTACTCTACCTGAGTCTAATGGACACGACTTATGCAGTTTGGTGTAAAGGGTGGTAAACTTTTTTATAAATTAAAGCGCTAATAGACCATAGTTACTTGGCCTATTTTTGGCCTTCTACCTTGGTGTCCCGTTCGTCAGAGAGAGGTTGGTGGTTCGAATCTCCACTACGTATACCCGCCAGCGAAAAAATGGGTACAGTCTAGCGCGATTTCAAGTTTATCACGTTCGTTCTGGCTAAAAAACAACAAGAAATTTCTGCTGCCGTGACGGTTACCTAGGAATCCTCCTGCTAGCTGAGCAGATGTATTAGTTGAAGCTTTATCGAGAAAGTAAGCAAAACTTAAAGCAACTTTATTCCGAGTTGTTTAAGCCTGAAGTGATCACCTTGAAATCGCGTTAGATTTTAAAGGCGTCCTTCCGCTCAGCGCTAGGCATTCTCAGAGGCGTGCGCTTGCCGGAGGCTCCTCAAACAACGCTGCGCCCTTTCGGGAGAAAACCCTGTTTCGAACAGCTCAGTCTGCAAGCGTGGTTCGTGTCGCCGAGTCTATAAGTGCGCATTCAAGTTCGTTCGTGAGCCCACAGATGAACTAGTGCATGAGGATCTGCACGTTTTAACCAATCTTTCCAATAAAGAGGTAGTAATTTCTTTCTTTCTGGACATTACAAGTGAGCTTTATTATCGACATTCGAAGGTAATAGACAACAGACAGCTTCAGCTGTGCGTACGCATCGGCTTAGCGTACACAAGGAGTTTGCGCGGACGGTAGTGCGCATGCGCAGAACGGAAGCGCAAGCCCTGCGTCTTGCGTACGTGCGCTAGCCAGCAGACTTTGGGTTGCGGCGCTAGCGTGGTTGCGTGGTTAGCGTTCACAAGATGGCGGCGCCCTACTCGCGCGCTTCGGAATAAACACATGTCTCCGCTAGATTCTCCAACGTAATAGCTCGCTCAAATGGTAGATGTTCGCTTTCATTTCACCTACTCTTGCCCACACGTAGCGGTATAAGCGATAACTAGCCCCTGTTTTTTCAGATACTTCGGCAATTTTCAAGCTCCTGGGCCTAACTAAATGCAGCATGTTTCCCTGGTAGCAACGACACCTGGCAAAGCAGGTTTCTAGCTTTTAGTCAGTTCTTACATTTTCTTCGGTTTGCACAGTTTTTCTTTTTAGAACCAAACAAGGCTCTCAATGCACTCACCCTAGTTATCAGCAATCATGGATGAAAACTTCTTCGACCAAGCGTTGATGTGCTTTTACGTCTTGTCACTAAATGACGCTTATCTTTGCGCGTGCACCTGAGGGACGTTACGGCACGGCCAACTAAAAGAGTCGTGTTTACACTATTCACAGCGTACGAAACGCGGTAACAGATGCGTACGCACAACTAAAACTGTCTATTATCAAAGGATATTGGGCGCGTAAGTTATAATTGTTGTGTTCCGAAAATTTGGCATATTGGGATTATGGCCGAGATTTACTCGCTCTTGAAGCGCTCTGCATTTATTTGTTCACATTTATCTATTCGCTTTAGCAATACTCCTCAAGCTGTGAGGCTGTACGCAGGAGTGGCAGGCATGGAGTGCAGACGCAAGTTATAGATGCTAAAAACAAACCAAGGGACAACAAGACTGCGTCCACAAATCGGCACAAACAACCGAGGAAATGCACGCGCTGATTGAGAAAATAGTGTTAACAGAATGGTGAAACATTCAAGTCACACGTGGGTGAATTCAAACCTGTTACAACTCAAGGCTTTCAACGAATGATTCAGTAGTTCGGCTTCCCACAGTACTGGCTGGCAGCCCATTCCACTCACGTATTGAATTCGGAAAGAATGAGTTTGAGAATGCGTTTGTATGACCGATATAATCTTTTAACTTTTTATTGCTGTTGTAATGGGACCGACAGGCGCAGCGCAGCGAAGAAGCGGACGAGTTCAAGCGGGACAACGAAGAAGCAGACGAAGTGCAGCTGGGTTTTTTCGAACGACGCCTGTGAGTGTGCCCGTCGTGTCGCCGGTAAACCAAGACCAACCGACCTGTACTTCAAATAAACGCCTTGACACTTGGTGGAGGTGCGGGGTTTGGCAGGGTCAGGAAGAACGCCGTCTTTGGAGATGACATGGCCTAATATTGTGAGCTGCGTTGCACCGAAGTAACATTTTTTCAAGTTTAGTTGGAGGCCGGCGTCAGTAAGGCTAGTGAGTACGCGCTGAAGGCGGTGCAGATGGGAAGGAAAATCTTTGGAAAAAACGACAATGTCATCTAGGTAACACAGACAAGTTTCCCATTTGAGGCCACTGAGAATAGTGTCCATCATCCTTTCGAATGTGGCTGGAGCATTGCAGAGGCCGAATGGCATCACATTGAACTCATACAAGCCGTCTGGGGTGACGAAAGCGGTTTTCGGCCTGTCGTTCGCTGCCATCGGGACCTGCCAGTAGCCGGAGCGTAAGTCGAGGGATGAAAAATACTCCGCTCCCTGCAAGCAATCCAGTGCGTCGTCGATTCGGGGTAGAGGATAAACATCCTTGCGTGTGATCTTGTTGAGACGGCGGTAGTCCACACAGAACCTGATGGAGCCATCTTTTTTCGTCACCAAGACAACAGGAGAGGCCCAAGGGCTGTGAGAAGGCTGTATTATGCCGCGCCGAAGCATGTCGTCAACATTGTCACGGATGACGCGGCGCTCGCTCGGCGAGACTCGGTACGGTCGCTGACGCAAGGGAGCGTGGGTACCAGTGTCAATTGTGTGAGAGACGGCCAATGCGCGCCCCAAGGAGGGCTGGGAAAGGTCGAAAGAGTTGCGGAAGCGGCAGAGAAGTTCCAAGATTTGGTCACGGTAAGCGGACGGAAGGTCGGGAGCGATGTTACGACGAAAGACGTCGATGGAAATCGGATCGGGCGCTGTCGCACAACAGGCTAAGGCAGTAACTGGGGAACAGGCACGGGCATCGGAGAACTCGGAAGCAAGAGCAGGGTCCAGTTCTTCAATAGAGCCGAGGCATTCGCCGCGAAGAACAAACGACGGGCAAGAAGATGGGTTGGTGACATAGATGGCGCAGTGGCCATCGGAAATCGAGACAACGGCGAATGGAATGAGGAGGCGCTGATGGCGAGTGGCCGCTGCGGTAGGTGTGAAAAGAACAGGGCCGCTGAGGAAAGAGTCGGGGCGGAGCGGAACGAGGGCTGAAGAGGAGGGAGGTATGTCGGTGTCGGCAGCTACAAGAAGCTTAGCGGAGCGCACAGGTAGGTCACACAACGAAACATCACACAGGGGAGAAAGCTCAAGTTCCGCACGGGCACAATCAATCACTGCACGGTGGGTCGAGAGGAAATCGCAGCCGAGGATGACATCGTGAGAGCAGGCGGTCAGCACAACAAACTCGATGGTATAGGCGACGTCGTTGATAGAAACGCGGACCGTGCAGGCTGCGATGGGGTGGATGCGCTGAGAGGTGGCCGTACGTAGTGAAAAGTCAGACAGCGGCGTTGTCACCTTACGAAGTTTGCGGCGAAGAGCATCACTAATTACTGACACTGCAGCACCCGTGTCGACGAGCGCGAGAACGGGGACGCCTTCAACTGACACCTCAATCACGTTAGCAGGAGAACACGGAGGACTTAAAAAGTTCGCAAAACACGCAGTTCTTGCCTCCTGAACTGCGGCAGTCAGTTTTCCTCTGGGAGAGGGTCCGGGCGGCGGAGCATCGGAGAAATGGAACGTCGACGAGGGGAAGGCGAGCGGCGAGTAGGGTACTGGGAGCGATGTGTAGAGGAGGCAGAAGAGTCATTAGGCAAGGGCGGCCCGGAATCGTAGCGGAAATTGCGCATGAAATCGCCAGAACGAGGAGATCGCTGACGGCAAAAGCGTGCGACATGGCCCGGAAGACCGCAGGAATAGCATATCGGTCGATTGTCCTCCGTACGCCAGGGGTTCGGAGGGTTTCGGCGGGGTCGACGAACCGGGACCTGCGGCGGGGGTATAGACGGCGGTGGAGCATAAAAGGCCGGGCTGCTAGGGTAGGCGGCAGAGGTGGGCGAGCGCCGTGTACCGGTGACTGCTTCAGCATAGGTGAGCGGCGCTGCCACAGGAGGAGGTGGGGGACTGGATGGCAGAACTGCGGCGACCTGCTCCTGAATAGCACGACGGATAGTGGGCGTGAGAGATGGCAGCCAGGTCGTGCGGAGGGCAGACGGGGTCGGGAATGTGATGCAGCAGAGAAAGCTGGCGAGCGATCTCTTCGCGGATGAAGTCTTTAACCTGCTGCATGAACAGGGACTGCTCAGCAGACGAGCCACCAAGGGCCAAGCCAGCAAGACCCCCCGCAGGCGCGCCGGACTGCCGCGTAGATGCGCGTTGCTTGCGGAGTTCGTCGAAGCTTTGGCACAGCTGGATGACGGTAGCGACGGAGGTGGGGTTCTTCGCCAGCAGCATCTGGAAAGCGTCATCGGCTATGCCTTTAAGTATGCGGTTGACTTTATCCCCTTCGGACATGGAGGGGTTGACACGCTTGCACAGGTCAACGATGTCCTCGATGTAGCTTGTGAAAGTCTCGGAAGGGAGCTGATATCGAGCACGAAGACGTTGCTCGGCGCGAAGCTTCCGGACGGCGGGGCGGCCGAAAACGTCGGCGAAGCTCGTTTTAAAGGACGACCACTGTGTGGTCGTGTGGTTCGCCTGCACACTGGCTGAATGTACACGATTTTGCTCTTACCAGGTTTAACGCAAGTTAATGCCCCTCCAGATAGGCCTAGTAAACAAGGCCAACTCACCACCTATCGTTTTCCACTATAAGACTTTGAAAACCAGCGCTCACTAATTGTCGATGCTGAAGCCACCAGCCTTTACCTTGACCTTGTCTACTTCAGGGATGACGAACTTGCTCATGCAGACACAACCCAAGGAACCAAGGATCGCGCTAGTCATGATGTCATTCAATGAAACCTGCACGAGAATAGGCAATCTCGTGGCACAAAAAAAAATGTATCGGATACCTTTGTAGCAGCGCAGCAAAGCTGTGGTGCTCACATGTGAACAATGTGTTGCATCACTCCCGGATATGCCCATAGAGCGATTTTGAGTCTAACTTACGCCAAACAAGCCTTGACACATTTCAAAAACAGTGACGTATTCAACGAAATTATTCACCCACATCTATGCCAGGAGTTCTAGAACTCGTCTTGACCGAGCAGGCAACAATATAAATGGCCGATAGCTTCACAATTTTTTAGAAAACCCCTCTCTTGTCCTCTGCTACATTTTTAGAGCAAAATACTTTGTTCGTATGGCGGTCATTTCGCGCCAAACGTCCCAGACGTTGCGCTCGACCATTTCCAATTTGTTCAAAAATACTCAATGAAACTTAATCTAATATGTGTAATCAAAGCCTGAAATATTTTTGCCAAAAAAAATTGTTCGTGAGGAGAGGGAAGTTTGATTATTTAGAAAAGGCGACAAACCAGGCACCGCTCAAAATTTAATAAAAAATTCAAATTTATAGCAAACACTTCGGAATTTTTTCATTGACATTTGCACAGATTCTGGCTTTCTATAAATTCGGAGCATGCAGCTTTATACAGCATAAATATTTTTTAAAAATGGAAAAATTATGACGATGCACCATTTTGTCGTTTTTTATTTTAAATATCATATTTCTTTCAGAAATTCTGAACTAGCCGTTTTGTTTCTCTAGATGTCTAGAACCTATAACAAATGTTACAGGTGATGACATTATGTACACCGAGGTAAAAAAAATGACTTTGCAAAAATTTTGTTTTGAGCCAAATACACTCGTTAGTTTCATCCTGAGGTGGTCTAAGTAAAAATACGAAAGATAGCGGGTTACCTAGAACAGATTATTGCCTTTCATTTCTGACATTTTTATACAGTAAATTTTTTTGTAGAGTGATAATAGAATTTTTGAAGTTGAGCTCTCGCGCCGCAAGTTGCGTCGTCTCTTAAATTACCGCCTCTTCACCGCAGAACACGACACCTGGAATGGCACGACTATTATGGCCAGAAAACAAATGTCATACATTTTTTTAGGGCTTAAGCTGAAGAAGATATCTTGCAGCATTTAGCGGATGGTATGCAAAAAACGAGATCATTTCGCCTTCGAAGTTCGAACAGACCCGCTTTGGTCGCGGAGAGCACGCGCCTCGTAGTACACGTGAATATGCGAAGTGCACACCGCTGCGGGTTTGCGGCGAGTAACGCGAGCCGCGCTATCGGTGAGCGCGGCCCGCTCGCGCGTAGGTGCTTCACTCGCATGAAAGTGCTTCGCCAGCATAGTGGCTCGTCTACAGTTGTCGATGAAGTATTAGTGGAGAAATTGCACTGTTTAAATCAAATACAACCAAGACATCACATCGGAAACAACAGGGTATCATCCTCTACCAGCCTTAAGGGTCACGTACCACGTGCTGCTGCTGCGTCGCGGATTGTTTAAACACAGGAGCCGTGTCTACATGAACACGACAGGACCTGGTAGAGTCAGCGTCGGGCTAGGTGACTCGCCTCTGACTTGCCCCGATTGGTGTCTACATGAACTCTGTTCAAGCGCGTAAGTATCGCAGCGGCGCCTAGCGTCGAAGTTCGCAGTTATCGCGCAAGTTTCCGGTTCCCGCAGCGCGCTCATGTGGTCATACCACTTCCAAGCCGACGGTGCAGCTCCACTTCTCACTTGCTCCAACCCTTCCTGTCACACAAGACAGAATTGTGCAGCAACGTCCTATCATTCCGTATGGGTGTCGAAATTCGGGTGAGCGAATGTTTATACTCACGGCCGTGAATCGCTTCTTCAAATTCTTCCAGCAGTTCCCCAACTGCTGCCACGTCCAGTGGTAGCCGAGATTGGCCATTTTGACCTGCAGATCTTTGAACACATCTTGGTTGCGCTGCCGTCTCCTGTCCAGCGCCTCGCTCACTTTTTTCATTTATTAGTCCCAGAAAATATTCAACTTCCCGGTTGGTCCAAGAAGCTCGGGTGGAAACAGCACGGGGACCGACGGCGGCTGCCATATTGGTCGACCGATCACATGACCGAAATCTTTCCCAGAGTTCCCTGTTACCCAACTCCCTGACCCGACTGCGTATACACGGTTTTTGGAAAGGGGGGTCAGGCGAGTTAACCTACCCCCCGCAGGCGAGTTAACTCGACTCGCTCTGCCGCTTATTTTACTCGACCCGACAGCGTCTACATGAACCCGGCAACTGGTTTTTTACCCGACAAGCAAACTCTACTCAACTCTATCAGGTTCATGTAGACACGGCTAGGGGCATTCTGATCATCTCCAGATCGGCTTCTCATAAGCTCTAATACTGGTGCTTACGTCTGTCATGGCGCCTGCAAGAATGACTGAGTGCGACAGAACTACACCGAACTAGTTCACTTCCGCATGTGCCGCCCCTTCAGCGTTAAGAAAATCTTTTCCCACGGATACCTGTTCGACTACTCAACGTTACTATGCTTTCCTGCAGTGCACACCTCACTTAAGCAAAAGAACTCTGCATACCGTCTGACCACAGTGTCGGCAATGTCGTACTCTGCGGTGAAGAGGCGTTAAGAGACGACGACACAAGATGCAGCGTGAGATCTCAACTTCAAATTTTTTTTTCGCTTAGAACAAAATTACCTTTATAATTAATTTCACAAATGAAAGAAAATAAATTGCTCTACGTAACCCGTTATTGTCTCTGTTTTTATTTAGATTACGTGAGGGTGAAATTAACGAGTGTTTTTGGCTCGAAACTCACTTTTTGAAACTTTAGTATTCATTTTTACCCCGATGTACGCAGTTTTGTTACCTGTAACGTTTGTTATAGGTATTAGACATCTACAAAACAAATAGGTTGTTTCAGAATTTCCATGACCAAGATTATATTTAAAACAAAAAACGACAAAAATAGTGCGTTTTGCATGAATTTGTTTGATTTTTAAAAATATTTATGCCGTTTAAATCTGCATGCTTTGAACTATATCGAAAGCCAGAATCTGTGCAAATCTCAATGAAAAAAAATGGGAAGTGTTTTCTAAAAATATGAACTTTTTATTAATTATTCAGCAGTGCCTGGTTTCTCGCCTTTTCTAAACATTCAAACTTCCCTCAGCTACCCGATAACTTTTTTCGGCAAAAATATTTCATGGGTTGATTACAAACATTAGGATAAGTTTCCATGATTTTTTTGAACAAATTGAAGATGATCGAGCGCAACGCAACGTCTGGGACGTGTGGCGTGAAATGACCCAGAAATTAACAAATGTTTTGGCAATTTTTTTCTATTTTCAGCACTATGTGTCCCATTTTAGAGGCGGAATGGCTCAGCATTTTCCGCCGTCCTTATAGATTACGTCTCCCCGCTTGACACTGTTGCTTATAGGAATTTTATTCCTCAATTTATGAAGGACTATGGTAGCTGTGCAGTCGTTACAGATTTCTTCCAGCATATTCATATAAGAATGTTCTACACCCTGATTCCACAATGCCTGCATGACTGGTAATGTTTCCACCGCGTCAAATGCGTTCTCGTAATAAGAGAAGGCTATACATAGAGATTGGTTATATTCTGCACATTTCTCTATTACTAATTGATAGCGTGAATATGTTCTATTGATGAGTATCATTCACGAAATCCTGCCTGATATCTTCGTTGATTGAAGTCTAAGTGTAGTTGATTGAAGGATGCCGCGATGGCGTAGAGGTAAAACACCCGCCTCGCGTGCAAGACGATCGGGGCTCGAATTACGGTTCCGCGAAATTCTCCACAGGGTTTGAAAAAAAAATACTCTGTGTCTCGATGGAATTGAACAGCCAAGTCTGAGGTGCGGCCTGATCTCGGTGACCAGAACCGACAGAACACTCCCTCACTTTGGCCACCCTTGTGTAGTACTCGACCACAACCTTCTCTGAACAAAGCACTTAACACCCGGCTCTCAGTCCCCAGCGGCTAAGGCGGCGGTCAGGCCTGTGACGCAGCGGTGGGTGCTAAGAATCTCTGGCTCCGGACAGGCCGCCAATTTAAATTGAATCTGGAAACGTTTACGCTACAACCTTATCCAGTGAGGCTAGCGCAGCAGTGCTGTCGAGGAACTAGAGGGTATTAAATGGGATGTCATAGAGCTCTGTGAGACTAGGGGAAAAGATGAGACGTGTAAAGTACTAAAGGGCGGGCACGTACTGAGCTATCGTGGAGTGGCGGACAGACGAGAACTAGGTGTGCGATTTCTCACCAATCAGGATACAGCATAGAGGAGTTCTACAGCATTATTGACAGGGTGGCAGCTGTCATAATTAGGCTTCATAAGAGGTGCAAGCGCAAGGTGGTGCAGGCCTACGCGCCTACACCCAGTCAGAATTACCCGGTCGTTAAAAGCTTCTACGAAGATGCCGGATCGGCAATGAACAAAGTAAAAATTCAGGAGGGCGCTTTGTTGACGTAAAGTGCGGTGAGGCGAAAGCCTTTAGGGCGATGTTGCTGCTTGTGTCACTGATGTGTGGTTAAGATGATGATTAAGTACAAAACTGTTTGTGAGTCTTAAATACTGGAGACACTGTAGGGCGTTTGGGAGGCATCCGTCTGATTGGACGCCTTTCCGCAAACACTCTGCAGAGTTCTTACGGTAGACAAAAGTTATTGTGGGACTCTAAAAAAACGAAAAATGAAGTGAACTACATATGGGTTAGCTGGAAGTAGCGTAGTCGTTAGCACGTTCGATTGTGGAACGGAAGGATGGTGGTTTGAATCACGCCGTGCACAAGTATTTTTTTCTTATCGGGTGTATGTCATTTGATTGACAGCTATAGTGTTACAGTTTCCGCGGACGGCCAGACGGACGGACGGACGGACGATGGACAACGATGAGCCATTAAAGACTTTCGCCTTAAAATCACAGCACACTGTTAATGGGAAAGTGGGCAAGAAGCAGCCCACAGAACAGGCGGTAGATGACTAAGGGATCGGCTCTCGCAATAGCAGTGGGGAATAGAGTTCGCAGAAAGAAATAACTTTCGGATCATGAATACCTCCTTCTGCAAACGCGAGAACAGGAAGTAGACGTGTAAGGGCCCTAGAGGTAAGACTAAAAATGAGATAGACTTCATACTATGCGCTCATCGTGCATGATGTCGATATGCTCGGAAAGGTGCGTTGTGGCGACCAGATAAATTATAAGTCTCGAATTAGCTTAGACTTCATGGGGGACTGGAAGGAACCAGTAAAATGGAAGCCCATTAACAAGTTAGCGGTAAACTGGAAAGTAGACAAATTCAGAACACCGCTGCCGAACAGATATTCGCCTTGAACCGAGGAAGACAATGTCAGTGTTCAAACAACTAACGATAACCTCACAGCCATTATTACGGAGCGAGCGGTAGAAGTGGGCGGTGGGATGGTTAGACAGGATGCCGGCAAGCTATCTCAGAAGACGGAAGATCTGTTGCAGCCACGGTGGTTCGGTGGTTATGGCGCTCGGCTGCTGACCCGAAAGACGCGGGTACGATCCCGGCCGTGGCGGTTGAATTTCGATGAAGGCGAAATTCTAGAGGCCCGTGAGCTGTGCGATGTTAGTGCACGTTAAAGAACCTCAGGTGGTCGAAATTTCCGGAGCTCTTCACTACGGCGTCCCTCATAGCCTGAGTTGCTTTGGGACGTAAAACCCCCCTTAAGACGGAAAAGATGTGATTAAGAAACGCCAAAGCATGAATTCGTCTGGCCCTAAAGACAGAATATAACTGGCTACATTAATCAATAAGCGCAAGGTAGCCGACATAAAGATGTTTAATATAGAGAGAATCGAAGATGCCCCGAGGAACGGAGGTAGTCTAAATGCGGAGAAGAAGAAGTAGGTCTAGTCAAAGACCATATGTATTCATTTAGAGGCAAAGACGGCAATGCCATTAGCGATATGGATGAGATAGTTAAATGAAGCGAAGAATTCAGCACAAATCTATACAGCAGCCAATGTAATAAGAACGTTAATGAGAGGAAGTAGTGCGCAGCAACGGGACATTCCACCAGTAACGAAAGAGGCAGTAAAGAAAGCCTTAGGAGCAATGCAAAGGGCGAAAGCAGTTGCGGTAACAGCAGCTCTTTTGAAGAATGAAGGGGAGATTATGCTAGAAATACTCCACCCTGTATGCGCAATGAATTATGACCTCGAGCGTACCAGAAGCTTGGACGAACGGTAACAGCATCTTAATTCATAAGAAAAGAAACGTGAAGGACTTGAAAAATTGCACACCTGTTAGCTTACTGTCCATTTCCAACAAGGTATTTACTAACGTAATCACAAATAGAACAAGGACAACGTTAGACAACCAACGAAATGATCGTTTTACAGCAGTGGGTGTTAAAGGCGCATTCCCCAACTTCGTGGAGTTCTGTAATGTCCTCGCGTCTTCACTGCGCTGCACAAAAAAAAATGAGTGCGAAGGGCGGATACAGGCGCAGCATGGGAAAGGACAAATGTAGTGGCGCGCCATCCCATAGCAAGGCGATATCAACAGGCGCCGCGCAATTGGCATCGACTTGCAGCTATACTGCCAGATAGAGTATCGACTTAGTACAGCCACTGGAAGCGACTATACTGGCTTTTAAACTCGTTGGAGAACTTTTCCACTGATTCTACTGGCAGCTATAGTGACTGCATCGTGGCGCTACGTGGTGGGGCAAGATCGAAAGTGGCCAGCTTGGGCGAGCATGGCGAGGTGCGGAGTACCGCAGCTCAAAAAAAAGCGAGATGAAGAATAAAGAGGCTGGCCCTCTACGGAAGTATGAAAAGGAGCTTTACTATATGAGGATCATTTGGCGAATCTCACGCTCTCACTATTCCCATCCCGAATCCCACAATCCATTCCTTACAACATACGTCATATTCATCAGGGCCCATCCCAGCCCGTTACGTCCCAGAGTAGATCAGGGGAGTCTCCCCTGGCCCGCTCCTCCGACTGTGGGTCCCTGTAGTCGCTCTTCCCTATTGGCTTCTTTCCACCTTCGGGTGGGAAGATCCCAACTGCCTCATCATTTATATTAAAATTGGGATTATAGACGCGATACATAAGTGGTGCGGGCGAGGCCCAATTTTTTTATTGATTTAAATGCCTCACACTACGCAATGTTGGTCTCTTTATTTTTGGGAGGCGTGAAGCCCGCCGTAATAATTATCAGTCTTGGTTTTTAATTTTCAAAACACAGTTACCCTCGGCGCTGTAGGGAAATAAATTCTGGCTACATCGCAGCAAAATAAATGCGTCTTTGAGAAGCATGCAGGAAAAGCAAGCACTCCAGAGCACACTCGTCGAAATAGCCAGAAGTTGTTCTGGTAGAGCGGCAACAGTAACTTAGATTTCAGAATTCGAAAAGTTGATACGGGTATTACTTACGGTGGGCTACATTCCTCTCAAAAAGACTGTGGCGCCACAATCCCTACTTGTCACGTGCGCCATGTTCGTCTTGGAAGTGTACTTCAATAGTCGGACGCCTATGGAGTGCGCTTCATTTCTTCGTCCTTCATGTTTTTTTATGCTACCCATCTGTGCCATCAATTGCCGATTTGCCCAAGTATTCACCCTTCTCAAGGAAGCAGTTGATCACTGAAAAGACCCTAGGCTGCGCAACAGGCTCCCGTAGGTGGGTTCGAGTGGCGTTAGCGACATGTTCATCACAGGGGCTTTCAGGTAACAAATATGCGGCGGTTCATCTTTGTGGCACATTCGCAGCGCGAGATTCGTCGGTAATATTCGCTGCGAGATAGTGCCAGTGCTTGGATTAACTACGGTTGCATTTTGTGCGTGGATGCTTTCGGGCTGAAAGAAGTAACCTCTCAACATCATAAAAAAAATAAGCTGCCATTTAAGTGCAAACACAAAACGCATTCCGGCACTTACGCCTGCGTCCACGAGCTCGGGAAGGACGTTGGCTTACCAGGTGGCGAAGCCGCAGGTCAGTGCGGTGAACACTTCTGACGGCGTAATCACCGACATGTACGGGTGCGCCAAAATCAGGGACTCGGCCTGCAATGGCAGATCGACGAGAGAGTTTTGATCACTTTGTCTTCCTTTGTGGTACGGTGGAAAGAAATGACCGCTCTACGTTATGAGACTGAAGCATAAACAGAGGAATTAGTTGCCAGCTATTACATGAGAAACGAGGAAAAGCTTCTCGATACTGCTTGATAGCTTCAAATGCATGGGTTCAACGTGACCAGCCAAGCATAGCGGACATCAGGTTTAACGAGTTTTTGTTGTAAAAATTATTGCCACTTTTGTGTCAACTATTACAAGTAACTGATCAAAGCACATTGCTAGGAGAGTTGTTCGCTCCCCGTTAATAAAGGCACTGCGGAAACAAGAGTTCGACGAAACAGTACACGGGATAAGTGCAGACAAGCAACTGATTTTATCCGAAAACAAACACATACTTATGCATTGTCACGTAGTGGTGACGGGAGTCCAGCAGTCAGGAAAAAATCGAAAAGGCTTTCAAAAGAAGCTCTTTATTGGAGCTGACTCGAGCCCTCAAAGAACTGACTGACTCGGCGGTCGTAGAACAGAATGCCCGCCGCTATCGACCGTGCTCAATTTAAAGCTGAAAGCGGACTTTCGAAGTACAGCGCGCAAAGTAACCGCAACAGTGTTGAACAAAAAAGAACCAGTTCCGCCGGGCTACGATTATTCCAGATAAATCTGGTCGCATTTTGCGACGCAGGCATAGTGGCAAAGCCACGCAACGACGGCACTGAACACAAACAAATAAACACTGCAAAGTTTTTCTGCAATATCATTAAACTCGTGTCAATAAGTCATGATTCAAGCAATGCTTAGAAGATTCCTTTCTAATTTGTACAGGATAATTGAAGGATTACTTACACAATGGTTTACTTTGATGCGTAAGGAAAAACTGTGTGTGTGTGTTCATGCGCGCGCACGTGTGTGTGTATGTGTGTGTGCGTGTGTGTGTGTGCGTGTGTGTAGTGAAAATAACCATACAATCGACTACAATTCTTGAAGGAAAAGGAAACACGACGATTCGGGGCGGTTGTTAAGTGTATGTTTACGATTTCCGCAATGTTGGCTCGTCGCCAGCTGGTATTCCGTCAAACCCTGGACTGTATGTAAGTGCGTATGTACGTATGTATGTATGTATTATGTATGTATGTATGTTGGACGATTGGAGAGATGGGAGAGACCTTTGTCCTGCAGTGACCCAAGTCAAGCTGCTGCTGCTGCTGATGATGATGATGATGTATGCATATAGGTATATTATGTAATAAGGGAGTAATTACTCACTGGCATCCACCCAAGCGCACATATGGCTACAAAGGAAAGCTATACATCTCTCAGAAACTTCCTAGATAATGAAAAATTCGTGCTAGTCCGGGATTCGAACCCGGGACCATCGCTTCACCGGAGCAGTCGCTCTACCAACCGAGTTAACAGGGGCGGCAAGCTTTTGATAGGGCAAGAACGAATTGATCAAAAACTCGAAGTGGGAACAGTGTTGGTCAATTGGTCACTGATGGTCAAAACATTAATGTATGTCAGGGGCACCCGTTTGAAACAAGGGTGGGGCGGGAGGTCCCCATTCTCGGTATTTCTTGTTATTTATCTTTCCCAAACCAATTTGTCAAATTCAACTTCATTATCTATACATTAGCCATTTTTCTATATAT